>VXAL01014042.1:10196-42392 GCA_013399475.1 Chauna torquata | reverse complement strand
ATGCTCATAGGTTTGAGGTCTTAACTGCATTCTAAACAAAAACTGCAAAAAAGAAACATCACCCTTTTCTTTTCGTACAATTTGCAAAATTAATGTACCAGATTTGTTGTAGTTAGACTTTTTAAACTCCTTTAATCTGTTCTCTTTCATGACAATGGAATTAGGTCTACACAATAGAATAAAGAAGTGAAGTTATCCCAGGAAGAAGCTATTGAATGACAGTAGCTAATTGAGCTAAACTCTTTTTTTCACACACTTTTCCAAATTCCCAACTGTCAAGACTTTTTTCAAAGGAAAAATTACTTTTTACCCTACGGGTTTTGCTTTCATTATAATCAAAATATAAGTAAAATGGTTACAAGTCTCTACTTTGTTTAAAAGTAGATGTTTTCTGTGAGAAGTGGTAAAGCAGAAAAATGCTATGACTGTAATGAGAGAAAGAAATCCATGAACTGACATGGAGAGAATATCATTGGATGCACTGTCCAACACTGCCCCCTGCCAGTGTGGCTCTTGACTCACCCTGCAGTACCATCTGCAAAGCTCAGCTCAAGGTGAAAAATACTGCAAATGTTTATGAAGCCTTTATTACATGCAACATTCGTATGGGTTCTCCCCTTGTAATCATTGATGCTAACTTCCAGTGAGGCTAAGGCTGGATCTTTTTGCTTCGAGTCTTGAATTTTGCAAATTTCATGTGTTTTCTAACACTCTTTCATGAAGGAAAATACGTTATTAAACAATGGAGCTAACTAAAGCAAAGCTGGGAATTTGAAGACTGAGCTGCATAGAAGGTATCAGAGAGGAGCAGTTTCCTAAAGGAGCCATAGCATCATAAAGCCTCAAAGTAACATCAGTTACTTTTTAGTTGAGCTAATGTGCCCTAGTTTTACTATCATTTAATTTAAACTAGAAACCACCGTATTATTTGAAACTGTTCCTCTCCAAAATTAGTATTTACCCTCCTCTTATACTTTTAGACAATAAATCTTCTATTTGTATCTGGTTAAAATGTATATAGCTGGCAGTTTATTCCTGAGGAAGAAACAAACAGTATTAGTGTTCACTGTTGTTTCCTCCTGAAATTCTCACTTTTTTTCAGAAGCTTTTTGTTAACTACACACCAAAAAATTTAGACATGATAATACGGCAATTCTCCAGCTGACATTGTTTATCTAATTTATGCACCCTTAAATTTAAGAAGCCTTTAAAGAAATTTTATATTTCAACTTATTTTTTGTTTTCTGTACTTTTGCCCTTTTCATCATTACAATTGGCTATGTGCAAGTAAAGAAAAAAAAATTAAGAAAGGAAAGTTTCTCTGGCCATACAAGTTATTACAGTGTTAAACAGTCAAATATGATATAGCCTTCCAGCAGTATTAATAACTTTAAAGATATGGGGTCAGTGATAAAAAAAAGAAACAAACAAACAAACAAAACAGAAAAGGATGAAGAATGCTGATAACAGTAATGGAAATGAAAGTGGCAAAGTTCTGGAATTATTGTCATAGTGATGAAAGTAAGTCAATAATCTAGCACAATACCAGAAACTGTTAGTGTTTGTAAAGTACTTATTATGGTATTTACATTACTAAGAAGTTAGATATAACTTCTATATTGGTATTAAGTAATATGCATATATATGTGTGTGTACATATGTTCAGTGCATCTATCATTCTTTTATGCTGTACAAAACTAAATGCTATGAACATTTTTAATGAAGAGTTGTTGCATTTTTTTTCTGTTTTTTCTGTTTTTTTTTTTTTTTTTTTTTTTCCTGACACCCAGGAAAAAAAATCACCCAATATAAAATCTTACTAGAGAATTTTTAAATCCTTCTACAAAATGTTAAAACAAAACAGTGGTATAAAAAGCTGGAAATCTGCTGGCATTCAGTGTTCCTATTTAATTATTTATAGTTTTAAATGCAGTCTACCAGGGACATGCCACTGCTAGAAAGCCAGGGACATTAGATGATAAAAATACACTTTCTATTATCCAGTGCTAATGGAAAAAAAAAAAAAAAAAGTGTTAGATGGCATAGCAGTACAGCATACATGTAGTATTTCACTGCAAACTTAAATTGAGATTATTGCAATCACAGATAAGATAATGCAGTGGATGAAAATAGGCCATTTACCTAAACTTTCTGATCCGTCTTGCAGATGCTGAAACTAAATATTCATATTAATCAAGATAAGACTGTGCAGCAAAATTTAGACCTAGTTTCCAGTCTCTCCACTGAATATCATGTTCTAATTAGTGACTTGTATTTAGGACCTACCATGTTAAACTCACCCAGATTGCTGTGGGAAATACTGTGCATTAATTCATTAATTTGCACTCAGACAAAACTTCCACTGTAATAAAATATTCCAGGTATTCCTGGTTTGTGTCAGGAAGTTCATTCTTTTTTTCCTCCTTTACTGTACAGAACACTGTTGTCAATCTCTACAAACCTAACCTTGATGATAACATCAACTCTGTGTTATATTAACTTCCATGCATACTCTTCATGAAAAATAACAGGAAGTTAGTTTTAAGTCCAAAGGTTCAAGGAATGCTAGACAGAATACAACTTTGAAAAACCTACCTAATACCAAACTAATGTCTGAAAGAGCAATTAAAATAGAGAACTTGGAAGAACAGTAAAAAAAATGTTACCCTTAGAAAAGTAAATACATAATTCTTGTACACTTACACAAACACTAGCTTTGATTTTGATAGCATTTTTTCTCCACATAAATCTTGGGAAAGAATGCTAGCCAAATTCAATTTCTATTGCTTATTTTGTTTTCAGTGTCTTTATCAAAATGCAAGGAGAAATCAAGCTTCTGCCTGAAATAAATACATAAGGATACTGATGGTTGTCTGCATCAAGTTGTATCACATTCAAGGTAATGAGGTAACCCTTTGCAGGCTTCCCATCATAGAGTCCTTGCTATGAACAGACTTCATCTGTTTAAAGTGCAAGAAAAGCCCTCAGCAAATAGGTTTGACTGATTATCATAATGTCACTCACTAGTGTTATTATGCTGTATCAGCATTTACATTGCAAACTGCTATTTTAGGTGATAGATTTCTGAACTGTGAAAAAAGGCTCTAAACAGAAAGTTGATATTCAGTAGTGAGTAATTTTTGCATATATTTAAAGTAGTGCATTCATTTTTAGTACAATAGAGAAAAATAGTGTTTAATTACTAGTTTAAGCCACATTACTGAATAAAAGCAACTTGACAAAGAATTTATTTCCCTATTCGTTTTTCCATCTAAAATATAGAAATAGGATGGTGCAAGCACACCTCTACACAGTTCACTTTGCACATTGGACCTTTTTCTCACACCCAGGGTGTACTACTAAGTATGTCTCTAGATAGCTTGCACCGGAATAGCTCTGTACATAGTGCTAGCAAAGTTTCTTATACTGATGAGCATTGATACAATGACTGGAGAGTTTTCATGCAATTGAGAAGTCCTACAATATAAATACAGTTTTTAAATTAACTCTTTATTATTTCTGAGACTGTGAAAATGAAATGACTGAGACTGTTACTTTTGGTTTAAAAATCCTACTTATAATAGCTACTTTTGTTTTGCAAATCCTATAACAACAGATGAAAACTTGGCTAATTAAAGTCAGTTGAGTTTTGCCATTGACTTCAGTGGAACTAAGATCTCACTTACAAAGCTTTATATAAAAAAATCTAAATATAGGAAAGAGGTCTGACTAACAACAAGCGCAATCTGTTTGATAGATGACATTCTGCATTTTCTGTACGCACCTATACACATTACAGCTCATAGCAGTCCAACAGGAACAGCTTTAAGCTACTGAGTAATTAAGAAGTGATGCATTTGTTTTTAAGAGCTGGTTAAATGCAAAATATTGATGTTTCTGTTGGCCTGTCATCTGCAAAGTACATTTTTTGGAGGAAAAAAAAAAAAAAAAGACTACTTCTTTATATTCAAGTTTTAAAATGTAGATTTTCTAAGCTAAAATTTAGTAATTCCTAAATGTGCATTAGTAAGATAAATCCTAAATAGAGCTGGTGGAGTGTTTCATGACTGTTCTCTTTATCCATTTATTTAGCATTGAAAAGGCAATACATTGGCAAAAATAGCTGTCTGTTTTGCTCTTTATTTGTATAATTGTTCTTTATTGTATATTATTGTTTCTATCAAAGTTTTTAGCAACAATATATTTGTTGGTATACAAGCAGAAAATGAGATTTTCAGATGGGTTATAGCTTTTTCTACAACAGATCTAAGATTTTATATGTCACAAAAATATTTTTTCTTTTGTTTATAATTGTAATTAATAGTAAATACATACTATTATTATTTACTAATAAAAAGTAAATATGTACATAAAATAATAAAGTAGGCCATACAGTTGTAATTAATAGCAAATACAAGTAATTAACTTGTAATGAATTAAACATACTAGCTTTTAAATGTATTGTTCCTATGTATTTTACCAAAATTCATCCTCCAAAACTTTAGTCAGTCTTCCTGTGCCAACAGCAGATTTGCAAGACCAAGTAAATTATGCCACAGCAAACCTCAAGCTGTGCTGAACTCTTAACGTATTATTAACAGTATAAATGTTCTATTTATAAGTTGTAGGATACATCACCTGAATCAAAAAAATAGTATATAAATTGGATGATTTTTGTACTAAAATGATATTCAAAGCTTTTATTAGAAGAGAAATGTTTTAACACCACATTCCTGACATATCATTGACCTTGTTCCTGCTAAGCCAAAGAAGAGAGGAACAGAGTAAGACGCTTCTGGAAGTTTTACTTTGTTAGGATAACTTACTTGAATTCAGTATACAGTGAATACGGTAGTAAAGAATGTTAAACCCTTACCTCTCAGTCATCTTCTTGTAGCAGAATTAAAATACTCTCTATATTAAAATACAACACTTCCTACATTAAAACTTTGATAATTTTTTGCACCACTGCTTAGAGGAATAACTTAAGGCAGTGGATATTTAACTAGACTATCTTTATGTAATAGTGAAAAGCTTTTTTTCCAATCTATTCTGCAATAGCACTTTTTTTTTTTATGCCAGATTTCCTTGATCAGTTATGTAAGACTAGGATGAATTGTTATTTGGATCAATGTTATTAGTATTCTATAGCAGATTCTTAGTGTGATCATTATCCTTTATCAACTCAATTACTTTGCAAAAGATTCCAAAAACTGTTTTCTTTTACTTAATATTTTCTTTCATTCTGCCTCCATTTGCTTTCTTGAAACAAAACAAAATAAAATGAAAAGCAGCCACCATCCTTTTCCTCTTACTCATTTTATGTGTTTAATCCCCTTGCAACCTTTGAAATTTTTTGACTCCTGAAAGCCGAGGTGCAATTTACATTTGCATTCAAATTGCACTAATTTAATTTTGAAATTTTCTAGTAAGAAGTGATCAAGGGATATTTTCTTCCTTATCCCAAAATCATATCACCTAGAATTTGATAGCAAAATGTACCTTAGCCAAAAAAACATAAACCAGTTTTAGTAACTACAGTTTTCATGTTGTAACAAAATCCTGTCTATATAAACACATTCACTAAAGAATTGTTCAATGTGTGATAAGCATTTCTCTGTGATCTGTAAGTTATAGTGTAATAGGATCTCCCCTATCCCTTGTAGATAAGCTCACAGGAATTACATTTACACATAGGAACACTCTCTCTTAATTCTGGAGTCATATATATAATAGCATTAGCTGACAACTAAATTTATAAGGGGAATCAGAAATCAAACTCACAAAGACAGCATTTTCCCTCACAAATCTAAAAGTTAAGCTCAGTCACCAGGCAAAACATTAAAACTTGGAATCAGATCTTAAGCATGTTTTCACTAGTGCACTTGTGCTGTTGTTTACATCACACAGATAGCTGGACAGTACAGCGCAGTGGTGGAGTCTGTGAGAAGAACCCAGTGGCTGCCCCACATTAGATAAGAGCCAGTTCCAGCCAGTTCCAAAAGGGACCCACTATTGGCCAGAGCTGAGCCAATGAGCGATGCTAGTTGCACCTCTGGGAGAGCTGTGCAACAGAATCTAGGAAAGAGGAGTGAGAAAATGTGAGAGAAATAGCCCTGCAGACACCAAGGTGAGTGAAGAAGGAGGGGGAGGAAGTGCTCCAGGTGCTGGAGCAGATGTTCCCCTGCAGCACACAGAAAGGACCATGTTGGAGCAGGCTGTCCCCCTGCAACCTATGGTGTACCATGGCAGAGCAGATCTCCACTCTGCAGCCTGTGGAGGAGCCCACGGTGGAGCAGGTGGATGTGGCCTGAAGGACGCTGCAGCCCATGGAAAGCCCCTGCAGGAGCAGACTCTGGGCTGGATGTGCAGCCTGTGGAGAGGAGCCCACACAGGAGCAGATGATCAGTGAGAGCTGCCACCCATAGGGGACCCATGCTGAAGCCATCTGTTCCTGAAGGACTGCATCCCATGTGAGGAACCCATATTGAAGCAGTTCTTGAAGAACTGCACTCTGTAGGAAGCCCATGTAGGATTAATTCCGGAAGAATTGCATCCCATGGGAGGGACTCCACGCTGGAGCAGGGGATGATCACAAAGATGAAGGAGTGGAAGACGACAAAGTGGACTGATGGACTGATTGCAAGCCCCATTCCCTGTTCCCCTGTGCCGCTTGGGGGCAGGAAGTAGAAGAGAGTGGATGGGGGGGAAGGTGTTTTTAGTTTGCTTTGTTTCTCGCTGCTCTAGTCTGTTAGTAATAGGTAATAAATTATATTAATCTCCTTATGTTGAGTCTGCTTTGCCCACAAAGGTAATTTGTGAGTGATCTCTCTGTCCTTATCTTGAGCCCTTTTTCATCATATTTTCTCTCCCTGTTCCTTTGAGGACATGAGTGAGAGAGTGGTGTGGTGGAATTTAACTAGCCATCAGTGTGAAACCACCACACTAATACACATTACATACAGAATAAAACAACAATGCAAACTGCAAGACTTCTACACATGCAAATGTTATCCCTGTACGTGAGCACATACGTGGTGATGGCTTAAGAAGGCTATAACCACTTGAGATAAGGTTTGCATTCATTTCTAATAAAATTCAACTGAAATCAACAAGGTTTCACTAGAGGTTGATTGAGATACAAGATCTTTTACATAAATTCTTATTCCTTTATACCTAACCACAACTGATAAAGTATATCAGAACTGCTTTCTTGGAGATCATGAAAATGTAAATGCTTGAAGTCTGTTGGCTTTGTGGCTGAGCCAAGACAATTCTCAGTGCTGCAAACAAAGCACTAAAAACCGCTGCTAAAAATACTTTGTAAAATATAGTGAGAAATGATTTTGTTTGTATCTTAGATCAACTTTGTTCCTCTGGAAGATGACTGAGCAGGTGGTATTTTAAAAGTAGAGTGAGGCCCAACAGAACAAAATCTTTACTTTTCAAAGTAGTTTCTCTTATTTGAATTGATTTTTTATTCACAACAAATTAAAAATTAATCAATTGATTTTTTTTTTATATTCATATGTATCACACCACCTGATTCAATGAACAGCATAACTAAAATGAATAATGAATTGTCTGGTCCAGGTATAGTATTTTGTCACACAATGTTTCTAACCTAGTGAGAAGATACAATTTCACACAATAGGCTGGAGTTTCAAAATGAGCCACTAATATTGCAGCAAAATTTGGGGATATAAAGATTGTCCAGTAGAATCCTATATATGAGTTTCAAGCTGGTTCTTCCAGATCAAAATAAGTACAAAGATGCTCATCTGAAACATCCTCCTTGCAAAATGCACATGTGCATTTTTCTGTCATTTCACTTAATGGTAGATCATACAAGACATAGGGCGTAACAATTAATCTATCTCCTACAGTCCCTGTGCACATTCAGTTTTACGTTACTTCAATCTTTCCCACTTCAAACTGCCAATAAAAATGAAAATGGGTGTGAGACTGGTTGACTTCATCAGTTGCTGTGCTCAGTTCATGCTGTGCTCTATCACAACACAAAGCAGTAACAGTTCCCTGGTAAAAACATGTTTTGGTACGACAACTCAACTCAGCAGGATCCCCAGGTGGAATGGTGGTACTATTGTATATCCAGTCATACATTGGATTTGGGGATTTCATTTGCAAGACTTAGTATAAAACCCAATAAAGAGCCTTTCAATCAAAACAAATTGAGCAATCCTCTGATCATTAATCAAAGGAAAAAGCAATCCATGCATGTTATGAAATTTCTGAAGTTTCCATCCCTGCATTTCATTTTACAAAATGGTATGGATGGAATAAAAGAGCCGTCACCTAACCTCAGCTCTACACCTGTCCTAAGTCATATTGTTGTAGGAGAATTGGAGTATCCTTTAAAATGCACGTAGCATCTACCCAAGTGCTGGATTTAATTTCAGAGTCCAGCACTATCATTAACAGAAATATATTTTTTCTTTTCATCTGTCTGCTATCTTATGTTCATTCTCAGCAAAAATGAAAGCCTTTCTCAAGTGGCATACGCCTTCAGCTTCCCCTGGAGAAAGCAATTTAATGATCCAAAAGATACATGAATGACACATATATTTAAAATCTTTATGGAGGGTTTTAAAACCTGCTGCTTTCCATATGAATAGGAAACATGCATGTAGTCTAAATATCAGTGTCTGAAGTTAACCTCAGAAGTTTTTGAGGTATCCAAACCCTTGTTTAACTTCATAGGCATCCTATTCTTTGGTACAACTGTTGCTTTTGAGTATGTGAGATCACTAACATTGATAAAGGCATATCCAGGAGACATACTCTACCAGCCCTTTGCATGTGCAGAAGATGCATTCTTCACATTCACTACTGCATAGACAAGATTTACATTCAGTTTATTTTTTATTTACTAAAGCATATGCATGAAGAAGAGAGCAGGATTGGAAGAACTACATTGACCTTGTACTGTAAAGAGTCCAGATCACCACCAAAGTTTAGATCAATTCATATAAGAATCAAAATTACATTACTCAGCTCTTGATAGCTTTTCAATAAAAAATAATAATAATAAATTCCTAATGTCATCTGACTTTTTGTTGATTCTTCTCTTCTTCTCCACTTCCAGTCCCAGTTCTCCCTTATATAAGCATAACCAAATTACAAGAGCACTATGATCAATTTCTTCTTTGCCCATTCTCAGCTTCATCCCTATTACTGGAGTCTCCCCAGTGCCTCTAATTTAATGAAAAGCCCTGCAGACTAAATGTCATTGCCATTCCAGATTCCTATTTTAAAACTTAAGGCCCTGCAAGGCCTTACAGCAAGCTGGCATAAGCAGAGCTGAATGCAGTTTTGAAGCTGTTATGGAACAGCAACCAATACCTTAGCAATAAATCTCTGAAGACAGGAAAGCAAAGCAGGAGTGTCTGTCTCATCAAAATGGGCAGAGACATGGAAGAGAGGTTGGATGGTTGCAAATGATACTGGGTCTTTCTTAAGCAAAACCAAAGAGATTTAAAATATGACATATTCTTTTTATTATCAAGCTTTTGGATAGCTTTTAAGAAAGTGTGGGATTTTTTCTAACCTTCTGAAAGAAATTATTCTGATGTTGAGGCAAGACTATTTTTCTTGGACTTTCCTACCAACAAGTCAGTGAAACAACCGTGAGCAACAATTTACACCTGCAGCAGAATGCAGGCTCAATTAATACAACATGGATCTCAAAATGCCTGGTTCCACACATAAAGACACTTGACTTTTCAAGTGATCTTAAATGCACCAAAAATATCTCCTAATGCTGTCCTTTCCTTTTGTAGCTAGTTGCAGTGGAAAAACTGCAGACATCCAATAAAAGCCCTGTCAAAGATGAGCTAAAAATGTATCACACACACACACACACACACACACACACACACACACACACACACTCCCTTTTCCTCTGGCAATTTGGACATTCATGTCTAAGTTATGTAAGGGGCAGAGATAAGAAAATCTACATATGGGAATTCATACACAGTTTACTACGACATATGGCACAGTATAAAGTGAGCGTGTGTTCACTTTTCCACCCACCCCACCCCTTTATTTATTTATTTTTTTAGATTTGGGAGCCATATAAGTAATTTCTGAATGTACACGAACATTTACATGTAGGTATAGAAAACACAGCAGCTAATAAAGTACTCATTAAAATGGACAAGTACAGTAAAGCCATGTAGGGATATGGAGGTAGCTAGCTAAGACAATTATTCATGTCAGGTGACAGTACAAATAAAAATGGAATCTTATGGTGAGTTCCGTCAATGGGCACAAGGCTTCAGGTAACATTCATCTGGAGTCTTTTAGTTCCACCTGCTTCACAGAATTTCAGTGATTATTTCATAAGCCTTTTTCAAAAGAACTCTGTAACTCACTGCAAAGCACCTTCCAGAGTATAAAATTACTGTTGGATAGGTAGTATTTTAAAGTTCTACGTATATATCATATGTATTACATACATATTACATTATATACATATATATCTATCTATCTTGCATAGCCATGAAGAAATTGCACGTCTTTCCTAAAATCAAAGGTATTTCAAACATATATAACAGAAATGGCATCCTAACACACAAAGAGGCTCATCAGCTGTCTAGTTACATGACAGTTAGAGACAACTCCAAAACATCAACACAACTGCCGGAGAAGATTGCCAAGTAGACAGTTGCTGCTACCAGAAAGTCTTCCAAAGCCTAGCATCTGGGCCTGTTACTGCTGTACAAAAAACCTCACACCAATAAATAAGTAAAAAAAAATCTAATAGTCATACTCTCATCTTTGTTATGAAAATCTCTTTATATATCATATGTTTAACTTCAGAAGCATCATGACAAGTTATATCTTTTCTCACAGATATTCTTGTAGTCTAATCACACAGCGTGGTATTCCTGATTTGCCTTTGCCACTTCCACAAACCTACAACATCTCAGCAGTTAAGACATTAAGGAAGCAACTCAAGCAATTCTGATCATGGATGTGTAGTGCCATTTTAGATACCTAGATCTCAGCTGCCACACCAGAAGGACACAGTTCTCCAATAGGTTCCATGGAGGTCTAAAATCACTTGAGATGTTTAAACATAAGCAACCGAATCACCTCTCAAATAGCTGACACATTGTACTCTGGTAATAATATGAAAGATGGACTTCATGCAAGGCAGTTTACGGGACTTTCGAGTGAAAATAGCTGTCTGCCTTGCTTCTCTGTTTACTCAAGTCACAAGATTAGCATAGCTACAAAATGTCATTGTACAGGATAAATATCTAGATGGGACTCCCTTGTTCTACCTAATAAGCAGGAAACTCTCTTTAAATATGTCATTGGAAACAAGCAATGAGAATAAATTCCTTCCAAAGAATAATTCTTCACTGTATCTTTTCCCACAGATATTCCTGAAGTCTAATCACACAACGTGGTGCTCCTGATTTGCCCCTTCCACAAACCTACAACTTGACCCTAGGTCAAATTTGTCATCCTTAAAGGTTGACAGATGACCTGGTGATAGTTTTATATCATCAGTCTTCATAAAAAATTGAAATCCTGAATACCCAGAAAGTTGCAATGGAATATGCTAAACAGGCTCTAGTCCCTTCTGGTACCTGTGATCTATAGCTGTCCAGGACTCCGTGATGAAGTATTAAATCTACCTCCTTGNAAAAAAAAAAAAAAAGACACCTCCACATGAACAGAAAACATGCTTGTGTGGATAATTTCATTTTCCTCAAGTGAAGCAGCAACTCTCCCTGCATGTTTGTTGAGCATTGTATTTTCTTTATATTGTTGGAAAGCCAGACAAGATTAAGGAAGAACAAAATCTGTGGTGTACATGAAAAGGAGTTAGCCCTAGTTAGCAATGCAAACATGCCCTCGCAGAAAATGTAAGAGAATTCTTTCCTGCAGAACACAGAGTTAGAAAAATGCTTCCAAGCTACACGTTGCTTAAAGAGAACATTTTCTTATGCAAACAATTAGGTGACAATTCTGTTTCACGAGGCTTAAAAGCTGAGTAATAAGGAGTCTGTAGAATTCAGTGATGAGGGTTCTAGATGGAAGTTTAATTTAGAGAGAAAGTCTCTATGAGGAACCTCAGTGACACAAGCAATGTGTCAGGCATTTGGAAAGGCTGTAGCTGAAAAGTTGACCAGGGTAATATTCTGATATTAAATGCTTTAGGAGCAAATATAAGCTATTCTTTAAAACCCACAGAAAATTGGAAGCACTTGTTTTCTTGCTGTTAATATTACAGTTTATTACTTTCTCCTTCCATATGGTGATTACAGGAACTTTGATAAATGCTTGAATCTAAAAATATTCCATGAGTTGAACTCTTTAAATTTGAAAGCTTTACACACACTGAAATTAGTTCTAGGTTCTAAAGACATTAACTCCTTGAATGATTTATTCTAAACAAGGATGTCCTTTTCTCCAGATGTTTATAGTATTTGAGAAAGTTTTTTAAATGAGCCTTTTAAAATACCACATTATGTTTCTTGAAGCTTCACTGTAAAGTCTGATGAGAGGAAGAACAGTGATTAATTGTAGTTTGCTGTCTTGCATTCCAAAACAGCAATTTTCCAATTTAGATATCTTGTATATTTTTGTAAAAGTATAATTTATATTCTCCCTCCTGTGACTTTCCAAGTTAAGACAAAATTTAATTTTAATTCCACTATATTAGAATTGAGGAAAATGAAGTTCTTTCCATTAAATATTCAAGCAAAGAATGTGCTTTGGGCATGCCATAAATCATGCTTGTCAGATTCTTCAAAGGAATCATTCTGTACGGTTACCTTGTCTATTATTTAGAAAGCACAGACATTGAACAAGATAATTCAGCAGTACTGTATTTAATTCACATATGGTTGCCTCCTTTTAATCTAGGGTTTTGAAAGGATGATCAATTTTCAATTTAACTTTAAAATTGTTAAATTTTAGTTTGATTACCTCATAAATGCAGTGCATGTGTATACTTAGAGCCTTTTGGGCTTCTGCACAAAGATGATCTGGAGGTTAGATGATATAATCAATATATTCAAGACATAACTCACCATGAAATTACCGATGCTTTAGTTTAGTCCACTCTCTTGTTCTAAACATTTTTCAGGAAATTTCCTAATGGAAATTTTCTATGAAACTGACAGAGTTATTCACAGCAGACAATCAAGGATAAGGAAGCAATCTTGCAACATGGACTTGTTCCAGAATTTTTAAATGTCAAGTACAGCTTTAATGGCTTTAATGACATATTAATTCACAATTCTATGACAGGACCCTTCATATGATCCTTCATGTCTAAAAATTACCTATGATCCACTTTCCCATAGTGATTCATTTCAGCAGACATGTTTGTTTTCAAGTGATTTATAGTAAGAAACATCACATGTATATGCCAGATAGAAAGCTGAATTCACTATTTGCAAGAACGTAGTGTTAGTGAAATCCAGTTGGAAAACCTAGGAATTTAAAAATGCATCTATGATTTAAAGTTCTCAAAGGTTTATAAGATTATTATTTTGATTTTTTAAACCACTTCTATTATAAAATGAAATAGTAATTTGCAAAAAAAATAAAAATAAAAAAAAAAAAAAAAAAAAAAAAAAAAAAACCAAGAAAAAGAGGAAAAAATGCAAAATAAGAAAATGTAGGAGTTGTTTTGCATAGGAGAAAGTAAATCATTGTAAAAACAGAGGTAGATGAGACTTGAGACAAGCCTGGCAGTAAAACTTTACTGAAGAGAAAAGATGAAAAGAGAAGTATTTGCCAGCTGAAAGCTTTGATTTGGAAAATACTATGGAATAAACATTGAAAGTATGTATGATAGATGTTCTTCAGTAATAATAACTATGGCAATTGTCGAGGAATTACCATTCAATTATTCACTTTAAGAAGTAAAGACTTAAAATTTTGTGTAGTATTCAAAACTTCTTACAGTGTTCAATTAACTTAATCTATGACTACACTGTAGTCTAAAACTTGAAATTACAGCAAGAGACACTTGAGTGAATCTGTCTCGTGATATCAGTATATATGTGGCAACGTATGTTTCAGACTGGGCTATACAGTTTACATGGGACCACACCTAAATACAGGTCTGACTTAAGAGCCTTGACACCTACAGGGCTTATCAATAACCTCACCAATTTGTTTAATGCTAGCTGTATATATTTATACAAATTGCAGTCACACCTTTGATTCAGACTCAAATCCATTTATTATCACTTCACTCAGGTGATTTAAACACCAAAGCAAAATACAATAGGATGCAAGCACATGAGCCACATAAAATTAAAAAAAAAAAATTATTCTATAAGCCAATTTTGATAGACAAATATGAGTCTAAAGATGAAATGAGAAACATAAGTAGGTTTATCACTAATATTTATATATGCATTATTAAAAACACCAAGAATTAGGTTCTTTTGAAAATCTCACTGAGGAACAATAAGCATGTTTAAAATCTTAAGTATATTTATTGCCTCTCTCTTGCCCCCTCTCTCTCCCTCTAATATAAATATAGGAGGGCCCGAAGTGATTTTTGTGCCCATTTGGAATGATTCACCTGTGAACATAATGCTTATTGCTTCCTAAGTTCTAAGACAGCTTTTCCAAGGGCTTATAAAGATATTCCTAAAGAGCAAAGATTGCATTTTGGAAAGATCAAACTGCACCAGATAGTAAATGTTTCAAATTTAATTCCGAGCTCAGTTCTGTATAGTCTACTGCCTCAATATACATCTTCAGGACTATGTATAAGCATTTCCAACATGTTGCTAAATACTACACATTTTTTTGCACTCTTTTTTATCTTTTTAACACTATTTGGTGTTGTCTTTTTCTGCAGTGCAAAAGCCAAGCGTTTCTGTTTAACCTGGGAAAACAACAACAACAACAACAAAACATATCAATTTTCTAGTCACTGAGTCATCCTTCTTTTAAACATGTCCCCTTGTGACACAGCCTGTATCAAGAGCTCAAGGGCCAGTCACTTGTTAAAATATCTGCATTCTGTCCTTTGCCATAAGCTACTGAAACGGCACTAACTAGTCCACTAGTTGCTGTTCTATAAGGAAAATATCAGTTCTTTGCATCTCCCCATATCTCTGATCTGCATCTATGGGGTGCTATGAACCTGATTCAACCTGTCTTCAGTAAAGACATAGGTTGATTAGAAAGATAGCCTGAAATGATGCAGACTTATCTTCAACATTTTTAATTTTCAATGAAGTGGGTATATGTGTTTGTATTGTGAATATATCTAACCCTCAGCGACCATTAGCCAGGTAGTGACATCCCTCTGGCAAAAGCAATTGCTTACTGTTTGCCTAGGTGTTATGGCACCAAGGTACTGACATCTAAATGTCCCCTCACTGCTATTCTAGGCAACAGTGGTGAGAATTTTCTTTTTTCCTTCAGCTTGCAAAAAAAAAAAGCCAAACAAACAAAAACTATATGCACAGGAAAAGTTAATTACAGTGACTAATCAAAGAGAATACTGAAATATGTATCTGTTGGTTGACGAAATAAGGAAACTTAAGCAGAAAACTATGGATGATTTCCTATTAGAAAGCTGCACAGTATACATCACACTGGCAATTCTGTGCATCTTTTCTATACTGTTCTAAAATCAGTAAGTAATGCATTTTCCATGGGATATTGCTATGCAACATAATTTTCTACACTGGGACTTTTTGATTGTGTCCTCATATAGTAGTATCAAGTTCAGTCCTGTTTGGCACTTTCAGACAGAACCATAATCCAAAAAGACTGCCAATAGAGGTAAATACAGGACATTTTATTAAATAGAACAGAAAAGCAAAGCAACAACTAGGCAAGTCACATGCATCCAGCCACTAACTCTTTTGATCAAACTTCAAAGACAGTACAGAATTTTTTCCTAAAAAACAATCCCTACCTGTATATGCAAATAGATCCCCTGTATGCCTTAACAGACAGCTAGGAAAATATGTTTTTGTTTGTTTGTTTTTACGTACACATAGTGCTCATCACAAGAGATACATTCATAGATAGTGGTGAGTTTACAGCCTAAATGGACAGAGCCTTCTCATATCTTTGTGTAATCAGTCTGATCTTCCACAGCATTGCATACAGATCTTTACACTGCAACTATCAACTTAAAGATCTGCTACAAGGTGCAGAACTTCCCTGGCAGCTATTGAAGGAAAAAGTATTATTTCTTGTACTTGCTACAGCTTTATATCATTAATGAAAGAACGTGAGAGAACAATCTCGCTATTGTATATTAAAAGAGCCTACTGTCTGCTCCTTGATGTGTTTGGATGTTAATAAATTCTGAAGTAATTGGTAACTAAACAAATTCTGAAGAGAACTTCACTGCCTTCTGACCTCAAGGACTTTCTTGATAGTGATAATTAGCTTTAAAATATTCCTCAGGGATCTTGAGATTTAACACTTGGCCATGACAGCTTCTGTACTGCACATGGCAGTCATTCAGGGCAACTGGGAGACTAGTCCCTGAACAGCTACAATCTACTTTTTATTTCCATTTGATCAACACAGTGGTTGCCAGTAAAATCTAACTTGTGTATTAGTGTAAATATATGGAGATCTGAAAGTGCTGCTATATACAGCCCATGTAAATTATTTACGTCTAGTCAATCCAAGTGACTGCAGACATTGTAAGAAGCACAGCTGCTGCTGGTGCTAGAATCTTGAAGCTGTTTCTTTTGTGAATATTCATTATTACTCGCCTGGAAGACTATAGGGGAAAACATAGTCAATAAAAGTATATTCTGTCTTTTGTAATCAGTAAACAACATAAGCAAAATAGTATACAGAGGATATAGAGCAGCTGCTCTTTCCAAATGAATGCCTAATTGTGAAATATTTAGACCTCAGCACTATGATTTCCCTAACAATTCTTTTCCTTGTTAAGGTAGATTGGATGTCCTTGTGCTTTACTTAGATTTTCTTTTTTCTTTTTTCACTCACATGGTATCACAGGGCCTAAAGCAAACACTCATGGAATAGGGGGAGCAAATAATATAACAATAATGACCTACATTTCTATGATGCTTCTTATCCCAGAGCATCCCTAGACGCAATGGTTGTAGCATATGCAGGAATTCACCACTAATATGGCATAATATACCTACAGCACAGCCACTGACACTTTTGGGTTGATGCAGAAACCCGTAATATATATAACACCACTTGACTCTTTACTTTCAGAGAGAAGAATGGTTTTCCAAAAGCACTGTATTTAGCAAAGCCTGCTCCAGAGTGTGCTCTTAAGTACTGTAGGAGTTAGCATCCATGTACTTAGGATTTGTAGTCAAGAATGGGTTCTGACATAAAGCGTGTATGGAAACAAAATTTCCTTGCACAGCTGCAACTGAGTGACTGTGGCTCTGCACAGGTAGATTCCTAAACCACTGGTTGGTCATGATAGGGATGCTAGCTAGCAGTAGACATTTGCTTTAATGCAGCAGCTGGCAGAACCTGCTCTATAATGAAGAATCTTGTTCTCAGAACTTACTGTACCTTCGAACATCCAAAAGAGTCTGCATTCGTAAATACAGTGGCCACAATCCCAGACTTTTTAACTTCATTCTTGTTCATTTCATACTATTCTTCAGAAAATAAAGATTTGGTCTATTTGAATTAAACTGACTCTGGCCTAAGCAACAAATACAGGCAGCTTTATCAGTGAAACATAATAAAAAAGATAAATTCTACTGCTCCCAATGCCTTATAAATTCTCTACAGAGATAAAAAAAAAAGTATTATTATTCCCAATAACACCTTTTATTTTCAGAAAATTCATTGAAGTGTTTAAGCAGTGTTTTATAGACCTGAATGAGTGCCTGGACATCCCACAGACAAATTAGAAACATAATCGTTCAGCAGAAATACTAGACTTCATATCCTATTATTATTCCTAAAAGAGAAATTTGCCAATATAACTTCAGGTACTGCAGTGATGAGGGATTTTTGTTTGCATTGGTAAAACAGAATAAGATTCCTTGACAGTCCAAAATATGGAACTCAGAATGTCTCATATATGGTGCTAGCTTCTGCATGGATCTTCCCAGCTGAAAAGGCAAACTCAGTACTGCAAGTAAATGTTAATATTCACCATGAGAAGGCTAAAGTGAAGTGTTTGAACATCTAAAAATGATCTAATCTCAAAGGATGAGTGCCTTCAGGCTGTTTTTTATTGAATTAGCTCACCAAATTTAACTTATAAGGGATCAACAGCCATAGTCATCAGAAATGGTATTCTGAAAGACAAAGTTCTAATATTATTAACATTAGTAGGAACTTCTTGCATAATGGACTGTCAATGGATATTTACTGGTCATCGCTTAGTACCACTGACTGACATGAATACAACTTTATGATCACACCTTCAGACTCTTACCTTTTTACCTTGTTAAGTACTATCTATCTACAAAGGTTGAGAAAACAAATGTATATCCAAAGCTGTGATTTCTCAGCAGTTACTGACACTATATTCATATTCTATCAGCTTACACTGTACTTTCTACCCAAAGTGTTTGCAAAGAGTAACAGAAGGAAACAGATATAAAACAAGACAGAAAGTGAAAACCAAACCAAACCAAACCAACCAACCAAACAAGTTGTCATAGTTTTGGCTGGGACAGAGTTAAGTTTCTTCGTAGAAGCTCACACAATGCTCTGTTTTGTTTTGATGAAAATAGTGGTGATGTTTTTGGTAGTTGCAAAGCAGTTTACATAGAGCCAAGGACTTTTTTGCTTCTTGTGCTGCCCTGCCAGCGAGGAGGCTGGGGGTGCACAGGAAGCTGGGAGGTGACATAGCCAGGGAAAGTGACCCAGACTGACCAAAAAGATATTCCATACCATATGACGTCATGCTCAGCAATAAAAGCTGGGGTAAAGAAGGAGGAAGGGGTGGGGGACATTGGGAGTGATGGCGCTTGTCTTCCCAAGAAACCATTATGTGTGATAAGCCCTGATTTCCTGGAAGTGGCTGAGCACCTGCCTGCCCATGGGAAGTAGTGAAAGAATTCCTATTGAATTCCTATGAATTCCTCATTTTGTTTCGCTTGCGCACGTGGCTTTTGCTTTACCTAGTAACCTGTCTTTATTTCAACCCATGAGTTCTCGCACTTTTACCTTTCCCATTCTCTCCCCCATGCCACCTGGGGAGAGTGAGTGAGTGGCTGTGTGGCACTTAGCTGCCTGCTGGGGCTAAACCAGAACACAAGTCAACAAATTACACTAAGTGTCCTGGACCAAGTTTTAGGTTTTCCTGTGCTTATGAAATGCCTCAGCTAAACTTCCATACTGAATGAATTCTCACACAGTGAACAGCCACCTTCTCTTTCTCATTCCATGGACAGGTTCAGTGTCACTTTCTAGATCTTCAGCAATCAACAACACAAAACCACTCTTCCTTCCATCCTACTGAGATTTTTTTTTGTTTAGTATCATTCTTTCTGTATTAGACAAGTTTTTCAAATGCTTTTTCTGACCTGCACTAAGAATAAAGCTACATTCACAGTCATCTAGAAATGTGTTAATAGCATGACATGTTTCATGAGCAGCAGGTTTGATATGCTACTGAGGTACAATACCAGATGTTCCAATAGATACTGACTGTCTATGATGTTTAATTTATATTTATTTACCTATTGAAGGGAGTTAGTATTATAGATTATTATAAAATTATTAAAGGACTTCAAAAGCTTTTTTTCTTCATTCTTTGCTATTAAATGATAGTAGCTTGGAATCATATGATATAGCTTTAAATCTTCTTCTTAAAACGTAACAGAGGAATTAAAAATGAATAAATAATAGAATTGTCTTGCCTTGAAAAAGAAATACATGGTAACTCTCCTTTTTCTTTGCTTTAATTTTAAAGAGAATAAATGCTCCAAGGCATGGGTATCATAAGGAAACTGCTGGATGAAAACTGGAAAGACTACAAGGCCTGTATCTTCTATAATGAATTTTATAGGAGCAATTGAGGCCTTTCACATATTCTATCTGTAGAGTTACTATTTGGGGTGGGGGTTGGGGGGGTTGTGTTGGTTGTGGGGGAGTTAAAACATTTCACATGTGTTTTTCTGGAGAAATAAATCCAGAAAACTAGAAATACTTCTGAATGATGTGAAACCTTGCACACATACAACTCTTATCATTTTGTTTGTTTTAAACCCTTGTGATAATGTTTATAATACTTAATATTTACCTCAAGAGCTCAGGCATTCCATATTTGGATAAGACAAAAATACTGTTGTTTTCTACATACAACCAAGGAAAGCCATATCTACTTTTGTTTCCTGAACCTTATCAAAAGAATATTAATGCACCTCTTACAGGCAATGACTGTTTGTCAATCACAATGAAGGGTAATCTCCTGAAAGATATGATTTTAACTATTTTAATTCCCTTTACTAATATAAAGCAAGTATTTAATTATAACAGCCAATCTGTTCTCTCCCTCTTTTTTTGTCTTAGGCTTGTGTTCTTTGTTTTAGCGTTTTCATTTACTGAATAATGTTTTTTAGCTACCTGTTCCTTATCAGCAAGTATCCTTCTGTTGTCTGAATTTTCTTCTATATCTTCTATACTTCTGTTTCTTTTCTCTCCTTTTTTTTTTCCACCTTGCCCAACCCTGCTTTTCCTTCTTTGTAGATCTTGTTTTCTAATCTGTTCTATTGAGACTTTCTCTGTAGAATTTATAAGTCTTCATTTTCAGCCAACTGTTTTAAGCATATGCTAAGATGCCTTGTGAATCAAGACTTTACAGATGCTAAAATTCTCTTAGCATTCCTTTAGCATAAATATTATTATGGAGAAACAAAGCTGAGAGGTTCTGACCTCCAAAATAAAACTAAAGATTTATTAAACCAAGCCTCTGTTATCATGTTTTTACAGTTAAATAGGTAATAAAACCGTAAAAGAAAGGAAGATGTTTCTGTCACAACATGACAAATCAGATTTAATCTGTCAAAAGTATATGAAATGCAGAGTAAAAATGCACTAGAGTATCAGCACAGAAATGCAATGTATATGAAATGTCAGAAGGTAGCACTAGAAGTGACTGTGATAGGGATCTAGTCAGCATTAAATGTAACTTTGCCAGAAGATTTGTCTAAGTTAACTATTACTACAGACAGGCCCAGTTAATGTAGGAAAAAACACAAAGGAGGTGGAGGTAAAGTAGTCATGTCATATGCAAAGTGCCTTTAAATCAGAATAAGGCAAATAATAATAAATAAGATGTCAGTGATATTTTTTAGGCTAGGTACAAGGAAGAAAACTAAAACAGCACTACACGGTGAGAAGAAAGTGAATAAAACACATTTAGAGCATCTGTGAGGTATGTGGAACTACAAGTTTATACATGAACTGTGAATTCTGGCAGCCTAGATCCATGCCAAGTTACAAATTCTTTCTAAAAGGAAGAAAGCTAGTATGGGCTTAATCCTGCTTCCTAATGGTGAAAATGAGGGCTTTTCAGAAGGAAGTTTCCACCAGTTAAAAGAACCTTGACAAAAAAGTTATCTTCAAAACAGCTTACAATCAAGTATGTAATGGGTTAAAAAAGGCAGGATTTAGGCTTAATGGAGATGAATAGAATAGAATAGAATAGAATAGAATAGAATAGAATAGAATAGAATAGAATAGAATACAATACAATACAATACAGTACCATATAATACAATAGTTGGAAGGGAACTTCAAAGATCATCTAGTCCAACTGCCTGACCACTTCTGGGCTAACCAAAAAAGTTAAAGCATATTATTAAGGGTATTATCCAAATGCCTCTTGAACACTGACAGGCATGGGACATCAACCACCTTGCTAGGAAGCCTGTTCCAGTGTTTGACCACCCTCACGGCTGAGAATTTTTTCCTAATATCCATTCCGAACCTCCTCTGGTGCAGCTTTGTGCTGTTCCCATGCATCCTATCATTGGTTACCAGGGAGAAGAGATCGACACCTTCCTCTCCATTTCCCCTCCTCAGGAAGTTGTAGAGATCAATTTTAACCTCCAGTTCTCCAAACTAAACAATCCAAGTGTTCTCAGCCTCCCCTCATAGGACATGCCTTCCAATCCTTTTACCTGCTTTGTTGCCCTCCTCTGGACACTTTCAAATATCTTAACATCCTTCTTATATCGTGGAGCTCAGAACTGCACACAGTATCCATTATATATATTCAATATATATTCAACACAATATAGTGGTAGAATCACCTCTTTTGACTGGCTGGTTATGCTGTTGCATGCACCCCAAAGTGCACTTTGCCCTCTTGGCTGCCAGGGCACACTGCCCACTCATGCTGAGCCTGCTGCCGACCAGCACCCCCAGATCCCTTTCTGCAGAGCAGCTCTCTAGCCACTTGTCTCCCAGTCTGTACCTGCGTCCAGCATCACTCCGTCCCAGGTGCAGAACCTCTCATTTACCTTTGTTGAACTTCATGCCATCACTGATTGCCCAATGCTCCAATCTATCTAGATCCCTCTGCAAGGGCTCTCATCCCTCCAGGGAGTCAACAGCACCTCCCAGTTCAGTATCGCTGGCAAACTTGCTGAAGATGCACTTCACTCCTGCATCCAGATCACTGATATAAATGAACAGGGCTGGCCCTGGAATTGAGCCCTGGGAAACACCGCTAGTGGCTGGCCAACAGCCAGATGTAGCCCCACTATGACCGTTTGAGCTCTGCCGTTGAGCCAGTTCATCACCCAGCATAGCACTAACCTGTTTATCTCACAGTTGGACAATTTGTCCAGAAGGATGCTATGAGGTATGGTATCAAAGGCCTTACTAAAATCCAGAAGGATTATGCCCACTGCCTGCCCTTCATCCATGAAATGGGTGACCTTATCATAGAAGGATGTCAAATTACCAAGGCAGGACTTTCCGTTCATGAACCCATGTTGACCAGGCCTGATAATAGCTTTGTTCTTTAAATGTCTTTCAGTAGCACCCCGGATAATCTTACCCATAACTTTCTCTAGGCACTGAGGTTAAACTAGCAGGCCTGTAGTATTCTGGGTCTTCTCTCATGCTCTTTTTGTAGACAGGTATAATATTGCCTAGCTTCCAGTCAGCAGAAGCCTCCCCAGACTCCCAAGACCTTTGGTAAATTGTTGAGAAGGATTCAGCTATAACATCTGCTAACTCCTTCAGGATGCTGGGGTGAATCCTGTCAGGCCCCATGGACTTATGAATGTTCAGCTGATACAGCTGTTCCCTTACAATTTTGGTGACCGCAGATGGAAAGTCACTGCTCCCCCAGTCATGGTCCTCCAACTCAGAGGACCGGGCAGCCCAAGATCTATCATTAATATTAAAAACTGAGACAAAAAAGGCATTAAATGCCTCCACCTTTTCCTCATCTTTACTTGTTAGATGACCATCTTCATCAAGTATCACTCCAATGTTTTCCTTAGACTTCCTCTTGCTCTTGACATATTTTAAAAAGCCTTTTTTGATGTCTGACACAACACTGGCCAGTGTCAACTCGAGCTGAGCTTTGGCTTTTCTTGTTTCCTTCCTACAGATGCAAACTTCAGCTCTGTTATCTCCCTGTGAAGCCAGACCTTGTTTCCAGAAATTATATATTTTGTTTTTCTGACCAAGTTCCAGGAGGAGTTCCCTGTTCAGCTAGGCCAATCTTCTGCCCCACTAGCTTGTATTTATTTAAACCTAGAAGGAACCTCAAGCATAAATAATTTGAATTTATAATAAGAATAAGCTGTGTAAAAATATTTTGTAACAAATGTAAAGGTGAGCCAATTTTTTAATAAGCAAATTATATTTTCATAGCTATTTATAGCTGCCAATTGACCAGAGTCACTCAAGAGTCAAGTCATTTGTGTGTTTAGTTAGTGAACACTCATGAAAATAATAAACAAAGAAAGGAAGATAGTGATGTAAGGTTGTTTAAAATACAGGTTGGCTGAATCTCTCTGCAATTAATAAAATAAAACTTGACCAGAAAAAAACACCCAAAAATAATAATAAAAGCAAAAGACTTTAGCAGAAAGCTACAACCCGAAGAGAAGTTAAGGTTACCTGAGAACTAAGTGGTCAAAAGGAAACATTTACACTTCTGAGACCAGGAATTGCACATTTCTGCTTTGGTTACAGAGACAAGCACATTGGAGTAAGTAAAGTGCAACGTCAGGATCACCAGAAAGGATCTGGGAGCTAAAGTTCATTGGAACAGAAACTCAAAAATGCAGAATCCTCTGCTTGCGTTATTTGTGTTCGCAGGATTTGCTACCTACAAACTGTATGCCTTTACAGGGCATAGTGCAAAGTGAGTTGTTGCTGTTGAATAAAGACATATCTACAGTGAGTGTGTTCATGCGTGTATCTGAGCTCTGAATTTTCTCCAAGTTTGCTGGCTCTTGTCTTGACAGTTTAGGTGATAAATTCTCAGCCCAATCAAGCAGCTAATTGACAACCTGGATTGAAACACAGAAAAACTGCACAGCAGTTTTACAGCAAAACGGAATGCCTCAAGAGCTTCCAAATGTNTTTGCTATTTGTTTGTTTGTGTGTTTTTATATATATATATATATATTTTTCCCATGGGAAAGCTGTTTCAGAAAAAAACTTCATTGTTTTTGCACTGAGATATACCCCACAGCCATGTTCACCTTGAATCACAGTAATTCCTTATTCAGATTGATATTTTCCCTAAATGGCAAATTCTTTGTGTGACAAATGATTTTGAGTAATTTGAATGATAGCAATAGTCTTCTCACATTCCCTATATAGGGTTGTTTTCCCATTTGTCTTGTCTCATCTACCCACTAAGTAGGTAGATTAAGAATTTCAGTTTTATATTACTTTTTCATTTCCATAAAAAACATTCCTTATGAATACTGTGGATCTTGGGAGTTATACTTCAGATCTTTACACAAATGTTTTTAAGAAAGCCACAAATAAAGGAAGAATGTGTTCATTTTCTCCAGGGTGCACGAACATTGGCTGATTTCTTTAATATCTTAAGTTATAGTTGGGAGTGTATCTAATAAGGACTACTTAGAGAGAAATTTGCATCTGTCACTTCTCAGATGTGTAGTGGCAAGAAGGAAAGAGACCACACAGTTGTTTAAATGCATTATGGCATATGCTTGGGAGTACTTGTTCCTGAAATAGGTGGCTATCTGCTCCATACTGTCAAAACTGAAGTGCTTTTGGATATATTCAGAAACAGAACTTTAAGTTTGCTGCACAGTACTTTAACTCATGTATGGCTGAAGGCCTCCCATTTGCAGTTTCAGCCTGCCTTTTCACTTCAACCTTCCACCTACTCACCCTGAGGCTATACTGTGGATGTGTTTTCACCTGGACTCCCAACTGCTCTTTTCCTTGCAGCCTTGCACTGGTGCACTTTGAATCATTTTTCTGTCATAGTCTCTGAGACAGTAATTCTTTTTTATGTCTCATACTGTTTCTTTTCTGTCTCCTCACCCTGTCACCTTGTAGTTTCAGTTTCTAGCTCTGCACTGATTCCCACCACCACTCCATACTCCTGCGACCTTCCAAACTGTTGAGTCTATATTTGAACAAAGAAAGTGAATAACAATAATTCTAATATCTGATAAAAATTACCAAAGAACAGGCATGCACGAGGCTCAGCAGTCAATTAGTGTGCATCACTTACACTCTAATTAAGGAAATTTCAATCAGAGTAAAAATGGCAACTGTGTCGTTAAACAGAGACCGCAAAGAAGGTTGAACAGGTATTGATGAAAGGTATAATCTTACTGAGGAAAAAATATGACTATGGTTGTTAACCAATCATTATTGTGATTCCCCACTGTGCCGGACATGACACCCACAAGAAAATGCTCACCCGGAGATCCCCCCCACTTCTCTTCCCACCTGGCCACTAGAGTTTTCCCTTTCTCTCTCTCTGCCTGTTTTTTTTCCTGAGGTAACATGGAAGTTGATGTACGTCATCAGATACAGGCTCCATGAAAAAAGTTTTCTGCATGTCAGGCTACCTCAATTTTCTCTGTGCAACAAGTACTGTCTGTGGAACTGTGAAAGTCTGACACACCTGTGAANTTTTTTTTTTTTTAATACCAACTCCTAAAACACATTCATTATTTCTTCATCTGGTACTTGGGAGCTATTGGCTATTTCTTGTCTTTTGCAGGGTGGACACAGGAGGTCTGAAAAGATTTGTACTAAAACAATACATTCAGATGGGTGAATTTGTCAAGTGTTTCCTCAAGTTCCAAACCCCAGCAGAAATTGCACAGCAGTAATGAAATCAGAAGACATCGTGGCAACAAGTGCTACCCCTATGGAGTGCTATGGGACACCATAAGAACAAATCACCTTATTTCAGCATTCACATGACCAGGAGCCCTTTGGAAGCTAGTTTATTGCCCTTTGTAGAATTTGCCCTCTGTGGCATCTTTTAAGATAGGGAAGTTAGCTCCTTTTTGTGGCAACAGCCTTCTGGGGTGAATAACTTCGTTGATGCCTTTTCTGAAAAACAACCAACCAGTCAGGGAAACTCCTTCTCTTTTTAAAGGCAGGTGCTTTCTCTTTCTTTCCTAGGTTGTTCTCAAACTTATTACCTCAAATTTTAACACTTAGGTCCAAAAAATATTGGTAATAAAGGCAGCAGAGTGTGGGGATTTTGCTTGGCTGGTTGTCTGGTTGTTCCTTTTTTAAAAGTAAGTGGAAGAGGGGAAAGATAGAAGAAAGGAAAATCAGTTATTCTCTCTATCATGCAGCATGACGGTGCTCCACAGGTCATGAGACTTAAGTTACAAACGTTAAAGTCTGGTTTTGGTAACCTCACATCAGAGCATATGTCTGCACTTTTCAATTTATATTCTTCCTTCAGTTTACAGAAGGCTCCCTGAAAGCAGTGGCATCCTTTGATCTCCCCCAAAATCACTTTCCTCTAGGTAGGGACTCCACATATATAGACATCTCTTTGTTCCTCTCCCAGCATCCTGCTGTTTTGGTCTTTTGGCTGTTTCCGAACCGTTTTTTTAGAGACATACAAACATGTTTATCAAGGAGTGTAGTGATAGGACAAAGGGTAATGGTTTTAAGCTAAAAGATGGTAGGTTTAGATTAGATATTAGGAAGAAATTCCTTACTATTAGGCTGGTGAGGCACTGGAACCGGCTGCCCAGAGAAGTTGTGGATCCCCCATCTCTGGAAGTGTTCAAGGCCGTATTGAATGGGGCTTTGAACAACCTGGCCTAGTGGAAGATGTCCCTGCCCATGGCAGGGGTGTTGGAACTAGATGATCTTTAAGGTCCCTTCCACATTCTATGATTCTATGTTTCTATGTTCTTTCTAACCAACTCAGCAGGCTGTCCTGTCTGGAAAGCATGGAAAGTCTCTCTAAAATGGCTTTTTAACAAGTTTCACAAGAATGCAAAATTACTTAGAATGATGCTGTAGATGGTCAGATGTAGCTGTCCACAACAGGCACCTAGAACTAACATGGAAATACCTCAAGCTGGGAAAAATAAATCTGAGAGTGAAGCATCTCTCGGAGAGCATCTGACCATATGCGTTCCCACTGTGTGAGATCCACATTTGTAAAAAGCAGAATTGTAACAGGCGACCCCTTGATGTGCAGAAATATGCAAGTCATTTCAGTCTAAGCAATTTCCCCGTCCTCACCAGAGCATATGAAGTCTGCAATTGTACCCTGATAATTGTATCTGCTGAATTCTAAGTGAAATGAAATTTCAGTGTAAAGTATTGTGGGCTAAAATGCTTAACAGAAACAGCATTTAATTAAAAAATCCAGAGCTTTTGTAGCTAAAGTAAAGCATCAACTTATGTTATGTTAGAAGCCAAAACCCATGATTATTGGAAGTTGTAAACAAGGATTAAACAATGAGATCTCTCATTATTTTGATAAAGACTGCAAAAAAACAACTTTGCTCTCTCCACCCACTACGAAATTAGAACGACTGAGACTATACACCCTTCCCGTACATGACTCTCTTTAGATACCTCATTGCTTAAGAAAAAAAAGCTAGCCCAGGAAAAAATGTAAATACAGCTTTTAAATTTCAATAATTCCTACAGGTAGCTCAACGACTCAGATTCCCAGCTCTCATCAGAAGCTGCTGGTATCTGGTTAATAGTGAAGTGAAGAGTGGATAAGATGGATCATATGTTTATCCTAACATGGTAGTGTCTGGACAGATGATGCAGAAATGCAAAATGAGAAAAAAAATCAGAGGAGAATAATGTTCTGACAGGCTCTTCAAAATGACTTTGCTAGCTAAAAGCAATGTTAAAACTGTAAGTTCTGTCCTCAGATACCACAAGTTACTCTCAGCATCCTTCTAGAACTTAGAAGCAATTAGGAAAAAAGCAAGATATTAATTACATAAACAGTGTATTAATGTTCACCGCACAAGATAGTGCACATTCTTGCAGTCAGAAATGTCGAAAAACAGAGCAAATGCTAGCTATAGATATGAATTTGATTTATCAAGTCGTCTGAAAAATTCTGGCTCTTGAACAAATTTTGCTGGATGTGACAGTCACATTCTCATCCCTGCACTTGCATGGTCACCTGATGTGGGAATTCATCCATTTTCATCAAACTAATTCTAAAATATCAAGAGAAACCAACACGCTCTTGAGATGCCCAACTCCAAAATGGTGAGGAAAATAGCTTTTCATTGACTTTGTAACAAGAAGCTTCTCAAATGAGCAACACAGACACAGATTTCAAGTGTGAGGGAGTACAATAGAACAGAAGTTGCTTATTCAAAATTGGAATGGAGTTGCAGCTTTTTGCATGAGTTGATAAGATTTACAGAGGGTCCACAGACTTCTGTAGATCTCCAACAGGTGGAAAATCAACCCAATATTTTTTTAAATGGTTGAACAGTTCTTTTCCCGTCTTGGATTTCTGGGGTCTTGAAACATTTTAAAAGATACGCTTCCCCTACCCACTCCCTATTAATTTCTAATGGTCTTCCCACAAAGTGCTACTGACTGCCTTTTATTCTTCTTTTTTTCTTTTAATTTAACTGTTTTCCAAATTTTTAGGCAGTGGTAACATTATGGAAGGTAAGTGAGTAATGATCAATTTTTAAAAATTACAGGGCTTAAATCTTTGAGACAGGACACAGTAGCATGTAGTATGTAATTTTATCTATGAGACGTCTATTTTCTATCATTAAACTACACTACATAAAAGAAAAAAGTACACTGGAAGAACAGGTATTTCATCAGACAAAATACTCAAAGATTTTTAAGGAGAGGAAAGAGAGCAAAATCACGTGCTATAAGACTAACTATGCAGGAAAAACAAAACCAAACACTTTTAGAATATTGTTTTAGTTATGGAGTGGTATTTGTAGGATGTCTGAGTGCATACAGGCACTAACTTCCTAATGATTAGCACAGTTTCATTGACATGCTTGGCTGCAGAATCACAAAGCAGACATAAATTGTGGCAAATTAGCAGAAAACTTTTTTTTTCTTTAAAAAAAGTTTAGTGGATGTTTTGCCTGAGGAGCTTGTTTCGATAGCTTCTCAGTAGAGAAGAATGCACTACCAGGAACCACAGAGGCATACAGTAAATTTAATAATGGCCCCATGCCATACCATGTTTTACATAGCTATGCAGCCGATCCATGTTCAGGCACAGGCTCTGTGCATTCAACCTTGGAAACTAAGCATATCAGAGCAACGAAGGCCTCAGTATCAACAGGTGCTGACAGTACTCACAGAAGTCTACCAAGATAGATGCCTATTTAGAAATCCATCTTGCTCCCAGTGAATTTAAGACAGCTTTATCAATAATTTAAATCAAAGTAAAAATTGGCCCATAAAGAAGATGACCGAAATATGCCAAAGGGAAAAGTAGATTTGGAAATATTCTAAAAAAGATAAAAATGAAGAAAATTTAATATCAGGAGGATTTATTTACTACCTTTGATTGATCACTATATTCATCTCTCCCAATTTAAACAGATACAATGAAACAAGAGCTACATATTGCAAGAAGAGGGAAAAAAAAGTCCTACTAGGAATACTAATACCAAAGCATGTGGTTGAAGTTACAATTGGCAGTAATTGCCCGTCTCAGTTCTGGAACATTTTAATTTACTCTCAGCAAACTGACATTCAGATAGGTGAAAAATTATTTCCTACTTTTACAAACATCAGAGAAATTGCTTCCAGTCTAAGTGTTGCAATTGACAATCCACAGCATAAACACAGGGCACTGAAATGAAGAGGCAATACTTGGTCATGATAGCCACAACATCATTGCATGCTTATTTCACTGTCTGCAGAGTTGACACATATGTTCTTACAAATAAATTCATTAATGTCTGTCTTAAATGTTAATATGAATGGGCAGCATGCTACAGAAACATATTCATTTGGGATGCCATAGAACCTTTCAGGAAAAAATGCACTTAAATATAGGCATTGAAGTTGAATAATTTGTTAGCATCACCTTTTTGTAATGTGTCTATCACCTGCAAACTCAGGTCCCAGATGTCATGGTATACTTGATGTTTTTCAGAAAGAGATATGAAATACTGATGCTAGTTTGGAATGGACAAAATTGTTCACTGTTATTTTAATGCTGGCATATCCTCTAACATTTGACAGATTTTCCTTGAAAAGTTACACTCTTCAATTTGTTGGATAACACAATAGTCTGGATAGCATGAATCACTTTCTGTATATAATATTCCAATATTTTATGTGTTCCACTTACATTTCATAGGAATGAATCCCAAACTGATCCTACATATGTTGGCAGAAAAGCCATTGTGGACAGTGAATAGGGGCACACATCACCAGTGAAGTATATCTGAGAATCTTGATGATTATCCAGGTCAATACAGGCAGATCCAGAAGAAAACTTGATCTCTTTTTTGTTTCCATGCTCTTGTTCATTTGTCTTGTTAACCTGGGGGCTGGAGACAGTGAGACTTCCCGTTCCAACAGCACCATTGCGATCTGTGTCTGTAAGGTAATTACACTGGTTCTCTGTAGATACACCAGATTTTGACCTAAGGCCCTTTTATGCCACTCCAATAGGAAGAAAAATAAAGGTCTTGAAGTGCTTGAAAACAGCCTCAAGTCCAGTCATAAACAACTACAGTGAATTACTACCAAAATATTTATTAAATTAAATGGAGAGATCACATTATTTCTAAACGGAATAAAAGTACTAATAAATGGAAGTTTTACAGCACAGATGGCAAAGGAAACAAATATTATTGTTTTCTTTTTTAAAACTGATTTAAACTGAACATGATGACACGATCATATTCTAAAGACAAGTGTAGGTTAAGTAATTTGTATGTTAAATAGTTGAGCCTTAACAAAATAGAGACAGCCTGGACAGGAATGTATGTTCTTCACGTTTTTAAAAAGTTTTTACTAATATCTATCTTCTGGTTGACAGGTTAAAAAAAAAAAAAAGCATAGTGCAGAAATAGTGAAATTATGAAAAATACCTTTTCTAGGCATCTGAAACTACAATACACTGCATTTCTGTTATGGGCTTATGAACTAGTATACACAAGCTTTTCCCTGTTGTTTGGCATACTGCATCATCCACAGTAAAGGTTAATTTTTAGTGAAAGTATCATCTCTTGGCCCTGTGCATTTGTTGGGGTTACAGAGGGAATGCTCTCTTTGAAGTTGGCTGTCATCCGCGCAAAGCTGCATTAAGTAGTTCAAATTAAGTATCAGTAGTAATACACACTGGTAGCAAGTAGAGGCTAGACAAATAATAGCTTTGGGGCAGAATTTCAGGGGGAAGTAGGATTATGTTTGCTGAGTAAAATCTTCCCAAAATTTTGATTTTTAGAAATTTTCAGGCCTCACTTATACAGAAATAAAATCCACTTGGTTCTGAAAGTATCTGAACTTGATCTGACATGCTGCTACTGGTCCAGCAAATTTGGAAACATTTTTTGTTTATTCCTGGTAGTGCTTTCAATTACAGAGATACTATCATTTTGACTATTTTCCTGTCATAAAGACTTCCCCTCAGGGATTACAGAAGGAAGCCTATTAAAATGTGTCCCCATTCTTTTACCAGACAAAAGAAAAGAAAAAAGACTGAATAAAACAGGGAGTAATGGAACTCAAGGTTAAGGCAGAACTCGGCCAAAGAAAACAAGCAGATGGGAGAAG
>VXAL01014042.1:0-10124 GCA_013399475.1 Chauna torquata | reverse complement strand
TTGAGTTTGGGATTCTGCATAAAAGTAGATGATTTTTCATATTTGTCCAAGATTTTCCTATATCCAGCACCTTGGCTGAACTGCTGGATCCCCAGGAATCTCAAACTTGTCCTTTATCCATATGCATATTGGATCTTTAGTGATATGTACCGAGCCTGACATTTCTGAGCTGCCTTGAACCCTCTGTGTAATAGCTATACAAGTGGCTTTTTTCATGCAAAGTAAATCTGACTTNTACTGAGTAACTGTTGTGTATATGCTGTACAGCTGGTCTATGCATATCCATATAAGTCCACTGTGTCCCAAAGGTACTGGATTCCCTGCACATATGAAAGCCTTTTCTGTTTAATACACACAGAAATAAGTCAATCCTAAAATTGATATACAGGCCAGGAGAGTGTCATCCAATGGCTTGCCTTCAAGAGTACAGGGGGCTTTAATTATGAGGATAATTCTACAATATGGGGAAGGAACAGTGAAAGACAAAGGAGGCTCTTTGGCTTCTCCTGATGTGACAAAACATTGTGGTCTTTCTGATTCTCTGCAGGAGACTTCTGGGCCAAAGTCAAAAACAGGCATATGAGCTGTCCATAAACCTGTTCAGATATGTGATAGCAGCTACAATTACAATTCATGAAGTTAAAAGAAAAAGTACTTTCAGTAAGCACCAAATAACATGGGTATTTAAAGCAAACAAAATAGCATGGGCAAAGATATGACCATCTGCCACTTACAAATTCAGTGATTAAAATCAACTTTCTGATGAATTTTTGACCAGACAGGAAAGCCAACCTATAATTACTACTGGACCAGAAGAAAATCTATAAATGTAATCAACCAAAGCCCAGGCTAACATGATTCAGTGATCCAGAAGATGGGATAAAAAGAGGAAAAAACATGGAGGAAAAGGTATTTTAAGCAATTTCAAAGACTCTGACACATGTTTCAGTTTAACAGTTGGGGGACAGAGAAAATGCTATGGATGACCACATGTGGCGACTTTGGATTTCAACAAATTGAAATTGTTCATTGAACCGGTGATTTGAGACTGGAATTGTAACTGAATTCCAGTTGGCTGGTAGCACGCATCTGCTCTGGTCTTATTTCAGAATGCATATGCATACCTTTGACCCCAGCACACCACAAAATTTGTATCACACCAAAAACCTGATTTTTAAAGGGACTGAGCAACATCGGCTCCTACTTCTAGGATCTCTGGATAGGAGGTAGTGGTCCTCCACAGCTGATACTTCTCAGTGGCATTAAGTTCCTAAATTCAAAGTACTCTGGACTCTGTGAAATATTTTATATAATCCAAACATCAGCCCATTGATCTGACCAGAATTTTTCTGAAGATTTGTGCTGTTTAAAAGGGAGAGAATTTTAAACAACACATGCTACAGACAGGACTTCTTTATATGGTAAAGCAGACTCAGAGCTTATGATGATTTGCAAATGGTATCTGTAAATATTAATGCTTTTTGACAATGAATACTGCATTTCATGCATTACAAGTGCTTTTTAGCATGTAGATGTTTACAGTGAACTGAAGTGCTTCTTCATATGTTTGTTTTCAACTGGAGGTATGACTTCATTACAGAGTAACAGCATAAAGCTTAGCAGCATGAACATTCCTTCAGAATTTGCAACAAATTGACAAACATCCTTAATCAGCCTTTAAACCGGCTTTGTGGGCACCAAACAGCTTCATGAGCATTAGATGTGCTTTGTCATCTTTTCTTCAAATCTAGCTTTTCAGTACCCAAGCTGTGTATTGACCACTTTTAGTATGGAACAGTTTTCCTCAGCTGGGGCTTTATTTTGCAGCTGGTTTCATTAAGCAAGTGGACACTAAAACCTGGTAAAATTCCTTTACCATAGGTGTAATGCTTCCATCAGTATTTTTTCATAGTTACTATTGACCCTGCTTCCTTCTTTCAAAATTTCCTGAAATACCTAAGCAGAAAATAGCTACAAAGACTTTCAAACACAGTATCAGTATAAAAGATTCATAAGCTTCAGTCAAGAGGAGATATTGAAGGATCTTAAACATCATATGTGAAATTAAGAGAGAATAAGGATGCACATGCTAGGAAGAATACGGAAATTTCATTCGGATCTGCCTACCAGATCCACATAGCCCGCAGTTATAAGGGGTCAAAAAACAGGTACAATATCCATCCTGTAGCATGGGAAGAGAACAAAATCATGAAACCTACAAAAATGCCTGCATAATTTATCTTTCTCTGTGCCTTGCTATTACGCCAGTGTATGCTTCCTTTTTCAGCTGCAAATTGTTAATTTGGAGTCCAGAACACCTTGATTTACCCAAGCAAGATTCAGGTCATTTTGTTTACTTTTTTTAATAAAATTGTTTTCTTTGCTTCACTTTTCTACAGTACCTGACAAAAATGAAAACACAGAAGACTCCAAAGAAAGTATCAAGCTACCATAAAAATCCTGTATTGTACTGAATATAGGAGTTCCTTCTATGTATGTTGTTTCTTTGAATCCAACCTACCTATCTGTCAAACAAGAATATGTGCCGGGGAAGATCAGGTTGCCTTAGTAACCTGAGTCCAGTTCTACAGACTTCAGAAAGACTGAAAATTTTTGCTTTTCTGAGGTGTCACCCATCATTGTGCTATTGTACTTAAATATCTTACACATAAAATAGATATGCATTACCAAACTCCCCATATATACTTTGAACTCTTCTCATACTACGGGTTATAGAAGAGACAGCTTGGGAAAGCTTTTTCTTCTTTCTTANAAACAAAAAAAAAAAACACAAACAGAACTTACTCATTGCTCTTTTTTGGAGACTTCTTGGAGAGGAATGACTGGCACCTTTACAGAGGTAAAACTTCTGCTCCAGCTGTGCCACATATAATGATTAATCTTGTTCAGAAACCTATTAGTTACCTAAAATTGATTTTAATACATGATATTGTTGCAATGTTACAGTTTGCAAGACTGTGTCAGTATCGTTTTCAGAGAAATCTATGAGAAAGAACAGTGACAGCACGTATCCACTATGCTTATTATTTTGAATAGCTTTTGGAATATATTCCAAATTTCAGACTTGAGTTGTACCTAGTATGCTATTAAATTGTAATAATTTAAAGTTCTAGAGAAAGGAATCTAACGATACCCAACAGAACAATTTTCGTTCCATGAGAATATATTTAATTAACCCTTAATCACTTTCACCTTTATGACACTGGAAACACTTCTAGGATTTGATTTACAGAATTATTACACCATTAATAAGAGAAAGATATTATTGACATACCAAAATTCAATTTAATTACTCCCATGATTCCTCCAGAGGCAGAGAGAAGCTTGCAATTTTCTGACACTATATTTCATTTTTACTATTGTGTAATAGAAAATACCTCTGAGTAGGCCAGAAATGTTGCATAATTGCTTCTATCTGAGCTACAAGCACAACTATAAAAAAAGTATTCTGGCTGCCTTGAAAGTTTCATTTTGGCTTTTTCTGTATCATGTTATCCCACTTGAAGCTTTCCTTGTTGCTTTTTTTTTAGAAATATTCTCACATATATGAGTTTCTACAATCACCATCAAACAATTTTTTTTCCCCCTTTTTTAATGGGATAGTCTGGAGTGTATTTGAGGAATATGGAAATTACTTAACTATTTTCAGTATGGATAGTTCATCTAACTGACTACTCCAGAATTTTTATGTCAACAAGACAAAAATTCTAAAACTTGTTTTCAGACTGTCACGAAAAGCATGCCTGTTAACTTACATAATTGATAGACTGTGCACATATTAATGAAAAGACACTTTACACACTATGAAAATCACATAAGAGAGGCAAAAAAACTATTACAGCTGGGCCATTAAGAATGAAGAACACAAAAAAATAATTTCACCTCTGAGTCATGCTTCTTAGTTCTGGCCAGAGCAATATGTGCTCCCATGTAACACCAAATGAGCCCCACAGCCTGATAGCTCAAGGTGTACTCTATCTGGATCAGGATTCCAACAAAAACAAAAGTTAAAAACCTTGTTCCACAGCCATGGTTCACAGGTAGCACTTCTTGCCTTCCTTGTTCTTTTTACAGTTTTTCTAGTTCTTAATACCTCAATATTTCTGCGTTTTCAATCCTACTTCTTTTGATGTTCATACAAATTAGGCCACTCCTGTTTGTCACCAAAAATTCCAGATATTCATTATAGAGAGAGAGATTGGATAAGATAAGCTGAACAAATTGAGATTTCTTCAATTAGTTCATTCCAGAAGCTTGCCCTGCATTGTAATTTTGTGTGCAGCTATCTTTATTTCTCCTGTGTACTGTGAACCTCCAAGGCAAAATAATCATATGAACTGTTTAGACTGGTATGTTATGAGGGACAGATTTTTTAATTCTCAGCTACTGGAGAAAGAAATCAAATGTGTTTTAAAGTACTCAGAGGAAATTTCTATCCCTCTTCTTAGTAACAGATTATATGTTTATTGGTAGCTAGCAACTGAAAGACTTAGAAATATTTCATATTATTTTTGAAAGTTCTACTTAGTTTAGTTTTTGGTCATTGGTTTAATTAAGCTTCTTTATCTTGTGCATATCCTTCTCACAAAAGTAGCATTAACACTGACCCTACAATCTTGGTGTCAAAAAGTCCAAAAGATACAATATCCAGAACAGTTAAATCAGTTAATAAATGTGAAAGAAATATATGTGGCAAAAAGATTTAAATCCTCATTTGGGTAACACTGGAGTGATATGTAAACACGGATTTTCTGAATATCACTCTTTGATTTGCATTTCAGAAGAAGAAAGACATTGTGAGAGGAGAATGCCCATCCAGTATCAACACCATATGATCAGAAGACTGCAAAAATTTAGCTGCATGGTTAAGCGAAAATAATAAATATTCTTTTTCTTTATACACTGTATGTAATGTGTGTGATTATATATACACAGATGATGTTAAATTTCAGGAATAAAGTACTGCGAACCTAGGGAAAGCCACCTGTGCAATAGTAAATTACTCCTCTTTGGGTATGGATTATTACATAATTGCTAATTGCATGTTCACATAGTATAAGACTCTTGTCTTATTCAGTGCAAAAATGCACCTGTTCTGATCAGAGTTCTGCGGGGAAAACTGGTGTTTGTAAAACTACTTATTTATTGCAAAAGTTGAATTGCTGACTCAATATTTATTTTATTTTATTTTATTTTATTTTGTGGTTTGAAATATAACTTCAATATTACTTAGTGCACTCTCTAAACACTACAGAGAAAAGAGAATTATTGAATCCCTCCTGGAACTTGTATAATGCCAAATACTCTAATATCCAAATCTCTCATAAACTTTTAACTAATGTATTTTACAACATCCTATGACATAAGGAAGTTCTTAGTCTGTTCTCAGTAACAGCCAAGAGTATCCACTGTTTGGTGTGCTCAATCTGAGATAATTAGGATTTGATTTTCTGGAAGGAAGCATGCTTCGATCCCCATTTTGAGTGGTCAGCATGCTTTCAAATCAGAATATGGATTCTCGGCTTAGCAAGAAAATGACAAATACATAAATACTGAATTCACTGTTATACAATCATACATGATTTCCCCTTCATAAGTCCATGCTGGCTACTCCTAATTGCCTTCTTGTCCCTAATATATTTGGAAATAGCTTTCAGGTGGATTTTCTCTATTGCATTCCCAGGGATTGAGGTTAGCCTGACCAGCCCGTAGTTTCCTTCTTTCTGAAGAGAAGGGAAACATTTCTTTTTTTTTTCCAGTTCTCTGGAACCACCTCCAATAGCCATGACCTTTCAAAGATAATCAAGAGCAAATTCACAATGACCAGTGGTACATATAGATGCATCCCATTAAGGTGCCATACACTTGTGTATGTTCACTTTGTTTTAATGCTCTCTAACCTGATCCTTCTCCACCCAGGTAAGTTTTCCTTGCTCCAGACTTTCTCACTGGTCTCAGGGACCTGAGATTGCTGAAAATGCTAAAGGCCAGTCTTACCAGAAAAGACCAAGGTAAAGAAGTCATTGAGTACCTCAGTCTTTTCTGTATCCCTAGCCATGAAGTCCCTTCAACTTATACAGTGGTGGGCCCACATTTTCCTGCTCTTTCTTTCGCTGCTGACATGAGCTCTTCTTATTGCCCTCTATGTCCCTTGACAGGCTAGGCTTTGGTTTTCCTATCTCCATCCCTGTAAGCATGGACAGTGTTACTATATTCCTCCTGGGCCACCTGGCCCTGCTTCTACATCTTGCACACTGCCTTTTAATGAGTGAGTTTTGTCAGGAGCTCCTCCTGCCTTCTGTCATGTTTGCTTAATTTCCTGTGCATCAGAGTTGATAGCTCCTGAGCTTGGAGGACGTGATCCTTGAAGAACAACCAGTTCTCCTGGACCCCATGGGATTCTTCCAAGCAGACCTTGGCCTGTTCAGGAACCTGCTCTCTTGAAGTCCAAGGTTGTGTTCCTGCTTTTTGCCTCTCTCCCTTCTTTCAGGAACCTAAACATCATCTCATGGTCACTGCAGCCAAGGCTGCTCCTGATGTTCACAACTCTGATCTGTTCCTCCTTTTTTGTACATAGGTCTATCAGTGTGCATGCATTCATTGGCTCCTAGATCACCTGTGTCAGCAAGTCAATGCACTCCAGAAGCCTCATGGATTACTTGTGCCCTGCTCTGCTGCCCCTTCAGCAGAAACTGGGTAATTCAAGTTCCCCAGTTCCCAAGAGTACCAAATATGTGAACACAATGCTTCTCCAACTTGTCTGAAGAAGGTCTTATCTATTTCTCCCACCTTATATGGAGGTGTGTAGCAGATACTCACCACTGCATCTCCAGCTTTGGTCTGTCCTTTAACCCTAACCCATAAGACCTCAGCTAGCTTATTACTTGTCCCTGGGCAGAGCTCCATGCCTTCCTGTCATTCTTTCACACAAGGGGCAGTTCCCCATCTTCATCATTCCTGCCTGTCCTTCCTAAATTGCCTGTATATATACACGACAGCACTCCAGTCATGTGAGCTATCATACCATGTCTCTGTGATCCAATCAGATTGTAGCCCTGAACTGCACAGAGATACCTAACTCTTCTTTTTGCTTGTGCTGTATACGTTAGTGCATAGGCACTTTACAGTGGCATCCACTCATGCTGATTTCCCGGAAAAAGTGTGAAAACTTCCCCCATGATGCTGTCCTCCTGGCATTTTTTTTTTTTGTGTGTATGCACTTGGGGTTGACCCCTTTCAGCCCTGTTTTATTGGTTTTGAGGTCTCTCTTGTCCTTACCTACCTGCACCCTTTTGCTTGCCAACCCAGTCTACTATTTCCTCACTTTATTGTGGGTTGTCTTCTCCATTCCACACTACTTGTAGTTCTGGCTCTCTTCTCATCTGGTTGGCCAGCCTCTTGGCAAATGTGCTTCTGCCCAACTTTGGCAGGTGGATTTCATCTTTTCCTAGTAGGTCTTCCTCAAACTCCTTGCCCAAGCACTTGCAATAAAATCTAACCATCACTGCAGATATACCCTTAGCTGAAAAGCAGTATCTCTATAATGCAACCAAATTTCAGAAAATAAAATACGCTTAATGTGAACCTATTTTGTAATTTTGACACAGCTCTCCATTTAAATGAGGGTTTTTGATTTTTCTAGGTAAAAGAAAAGTCAAAATAAAATAGGAGAACTTTTAAAAAAGTTTCATTACTCACAGTGGTTGAAAATGTCAAATTCCTAGTCAGAAGAGACTTCATGGTGAAGTTCTAGCTCTTCAGAAATAGATTTTAATGAAAGTGTTGACACAGTGTTAGCTATACCGTCACAAATACAACACCAATACATTATTACTTTATGGTAACAGACAGTGTTGACACTGCCCTGTAATTTGGTACAAAACGCTTCTATACTAATGTAATGTGACAATGTTATTGTCTGCTATTTTCTATGCTATAATAACAGTATTTGTTTCCACAAACATGACACTGCATTTGCTAATATGGTTATATGTAAAGACTGTGTAAGTAAAAAACACATGTAAACTTGTAGAAAGCAGACAATCTCTTATGGATTTGTTTTGTTTGTCAGAGTCATTTTCAACCCTGCTCTTATGAAAAATCTGAATACCCTGGGAGGACAGCTTTCACTATGTAACCTGTTGTTAGAAATATTTACAACGTTCATGCTGTACTTTCTCAGAGGAGTTGCACGCAGCCATCCATTTATAAGAACAGTCATTAACTTTCCTTTTAGTAGTCTTCTACATAATGTTATTTTGTAAGAACAACTGCTACTGGTCTTCTTTACACTTATCAACGTAACACTTCTGTCTATCACATCTAAAGAACATTGTTGCTCTGAATCTCCAAGTGTCATATCAAATCAAAAGAATAAACAATAATCTGCGTGGCATCTTGGGGTCTAAACTTACCCTGCCTTGTTTCTCTTTCAGTACATAAGAAACGACAGCACACTGAATGTTCCTACCTGTGTTACCACAAGGGTTTACAGTCTACAAGCACTCTGTACTCACTGCAGTGAAGTACTGAGATTCAAAACCAATAGAAACTTGCCTGGATTAAACTGTGGGTGTTCCTGAATACAGCTGTAAAGCTGTAGTCTTACCCTTGCTGGCCCAGGTCATTTTCTGTAGGAGTACATTCCCTAAACTTCTCCTCCTCTCTAGCTGACACACAGAGGACATTCTTGGACTGGGAAAAAAAAAAAACAAACCTGGTTCACATGCGGCTTATTTTGAGTGAACTTTTAAAAAGTCTTCATTTCAAGCTCTGTGCATTTTTACTTGGAATAACATAGTGAGCAGCAGAGGAATAATAATTTGCTGTTGCAGAAAAGATTAAAGATATTTCTTCTCTATCAGTGGAATATATTATAACATTATAGTATTTCTATTTTAGTATTTCTACTCTATATCAGTAGAATATAACAATTTTCATGAAATCATTTCTTTATTTCCCCCAAACTTTTAAAAGAAAGATGAGAATGATACACATGAAACATTTAAGTTGTAAAACCTAGGAATGATATGCATGTCAAATGTTTATGCACTGGGGTTACTGTAGAAAACATGCTGCAAGTATCAGCTCAAATACAGTAAGGTAATTTATGCACGTTTATGCAAATTGAAAACAATACAAAACTGGGAGGAAAGGTTGATAGACCAGTTGCATCTGCTGTTCAGAGGGACACTGACAGGCTGGAGAGGTGGGTTAACAGGAACCTCATGAAACAAAGGAAAATGCCAAGTCCTGCACCTGGGGAACAATGCCATACACTGGGACAGAGTGGGGCCTGACCAACAAGAAGGCAGCTTTGCAGGAAAGGATCTGGGTGTTCTCGTGGACACCAAGTTGAACATGAGTCAACAAGGTGCCCTTGCAGCGAAGAAGGCCAACAGCCTCCTGGGCTGCATTAGGAAGAATGTCACAAAGAGGTCGAGGGAGGTGATCCTTCCCTTCTACTCAGCACTACTAGGGTTCATCTGCAGCAATGTGTCCCAGTGCTGGGTTCCCCAGTACAAGAGAGACATAGATTTTCTGGAGAGAGTCCAGTGGAGGACCACAGAGATGATGAAGGGACTGAATCATCTGTCATACAAAGAGAGGCTGAGAGAGCAGGTACTTTTCAGCCTGGAGAACAGAAGACTTGGGAGGATGCGTGCTAGCGAGGTACTTCAGTCTGCTCCGTAAGGTGCTGGGTACACTGGAGAACATTAGAAATGTTTCTACACTAATGCACGCAGCATGAGGAATACAAAAGAGGAGCTAGAAGCTTTGGCTCAGTCTCAGAGCTATGACATCATTGGCATAAGTGAGACTTGGTGGGAAGAGTCCTGTGACTGGTGTGCTGTGATGGATGGCTATAGGCTCCTGAGAAAGGAGGGATAGGCAGGGCAGGTGAGACCACGNGAGACCACGGGGGGTCCAACTATATGCGCCGGAGAGGCTTGATCTTTTTTTTTTTTGGTGAAGGTATTGGGGTGCATCAAGGCTGGTCACTTTTTAAGAGCCACCTTTTAAGAATGCAGGAGCAGGCAATTCTGAAGTGTCAGAATTCAAGCAGCCATGGCAGAAGGCAGGCCTGGCTGAGCAGGGATCTT
>VXAL01014041.1:131812-142627 GCA_013399475.1 Chauna torquata | reverse complement strand
AAAAAAAAAAAAAAAAAAGCATTCACATTCCAAGTAGCAGTTAAACAAAATGCCATTCTCTGTTCCCTGATGGATTTGTCATTGCAGATGATACTGGCAACCTAAAGAAAATACATGACTACATGACACTCCTGTGGCCCTTTGACAAACTCTGCAAGGAACTCAGTCAAGGCATACAAGAAGCCCTCACCACAAGCTGACAGAAAGACATTCACAAGAACAAAATAAGAAATGATGCCAGGGGCCTTCCCAGAGGCAATGCAACTACCATAAATGGTGAGAAGAATGAGAAACAACTAAAATACAGTAATGCTTTTTTGATCAGAGAGATGAGTAATTCACCCTTCTGTCCTCCCTCCCTGTCTTTTTCAGAGAATGTCCCAAGCTACAGCGCATCACTCTTTTCTTCACCCACATCCCCTGTCTTTTCTCATACTAACCTCACACCTTTCATTCTATCTGACAGAGATACTTTTTGCCCTGCACTCAGCTAATGTACGTAAATGAAGCCCTAAAGTACAGAGGTCAGAGGCTGTTTTAATGGAAGACTTGCTGATGCCTCTCCCTAGGCATGCCCCCACAGAAAGCAGATGGATTTAGTCTGACTCAAATCCTTTTCTCACCAGCCCATGACCAAAGCAAAGAACTGATTTTTCTTTTTTACTTAAAAGCAATTTGATTTTCCCCTTTCAAATTCAAAGAAAAGAAGAAAAAAAAAAGAAAAAAAAGAAAAAAAGAAAAAGAACCATTCTTGTTCAAACTTTCCAAATAAAATTACATTTGGATGGAAACCATGTCTGGAACATAGAAAAGTTTCTGAATGTTATTAGCCGTTAAAAGCAGGATATTAGAGTATAAACATGATGTAACTTCAGCACTGTGACCATAACAAGTTTTTCTGGCACCCAGAGCAAGATGGCATCAACCTTTCACAACTTCAAATGTGTGTGCACATATTTATGAGTTTCTATGTCTCGGTCCACTCCTTCCAGAGTTTTGAGAGATCAGCAGGAATCAGTTGCTGTGTATACAATATATAGTCAAGTACCAGGGCAGTTTGTCCATCAGACACAAACAGGGTGACATATCCCACCTAATTGCCCATATTTGTCTGTGACCAAAGGTCTCCATAGAGATGGGATGGGCACAGCAAGACGATCATTGTGGGGGAGCATCTGGCAGAACAGCTCTGCCCCCACATCCTGGCAGTAGCATCTTCTTCCTTCCCTCATCCCCTCCTTCCTGCAGGCCGAGGAATACGAAATATCTTCCTGCAGTGTTAGGACAGCTGGCAAGGCAAAGCCGGCTGCAGGGGGAAAGAGAGAGGCTGGCAACATATATCTATGTGTGCTCATCTGCTCTCTGCTTGGGGTCACTGCTGGTAGGCAGCAGACCATGGAGATCAGAAGGCATTGCAAGATTTATCTTGTCTTTTTGCTATTTTGTGCTACACTTTCCACTCTTGTCCCTGCAAACTATGAATCCGTCAGCCAAAACTGAACTGCAGCCTCCTTTGTGGTGAAACATGGATGCTGGATAACAGTGGGCAGCAACTATTGTACAGAAAAATTTGAAAAGGTATGTAGAGAAGAATACCATGATGAGCTCTGCAATGGGGGAGGTTCGGGTAATCTGAGAGTACATTCTCATGCCTATATGTTTTTCATTAATGATGATATCATCAGATTTGTATTCGTTTTTTGGACTTGTGAAGGGGGAGCTCTCAAAGGAACTTTTCCAATTCGTATTCTCTCTTCTGTCTTCTCAAATGAAATGAAATTTTCACCGGGTTGCAACCTTCTTTTTTTTTACCCTTTTTCTTTTTCCCAGTACAGAATGAATCAATAATGGCATTCAATTCAGTAAAAACACCTTTAAGAGGCCTGCTGAAGAACATGTTCACCACTTGTGTGTTTTGGCTCCCAAGATAGTTTTGCCCTGACTCACTCTTGTTCTGAGAACAAACCAGAGAGTTAAATTTCTTATGCAACTCTTTTCTTCTTATACGAGTAACTCTTAAATGCTTTAATAACAAACAGTTATGGATCATTTCCCCCAGATAACTTGTTTTCTTTATCCTTGATAAACCTGTATTTTTTTCACTGCGCTGGCTGATTGTGCCTCCTGTTGCAATGAGTCACAGTGAAGCCTTGTCAGCCCAGCCACAGCCTGGCACACTGTGTGGTGTCACACAAGACAGCTGAAGAAGCCCAGCCCATGTGTGGCAGTCCAGTAAGTCCACATGGAAAATGCACTAACCTGCTGTTTTCGGTGCCTCAAGGGTGTCAGCTTGTGTAGAATCAGGAGGCAAGAGTAGACAGCGAAAGCCAAAAAATCATTTGGAAAAATAAGACAGAGACTTATTTCCAATATTTTTATACTTAAAGATAATTTTAAATGTCCATATAACCAAAATATAACTAAGATACAATTAAATTTTGAGACTTTCCCTAACAATGATAGGAAAAGCAGCCAGACTTTTAAAGAGGCCTTGTTGTTCAATTTTTCTGTACAGCTTCTTTTCACTTGGTATGAGAAGCAAAGATTTAGATCAAGGAAATTCTATTAAAGAAAGACCCCTTTTTGTTCAAAATAAAAAATAAAAAAAAAAGAAAAGAAAGAAAGAAGAAGAAGAAGAAGAAGAAAAAGAAGAAGAAGAAGAAGAAGAAAAAGAAAAAGAAGAAGAAAAAGAAAAAGAAAAAGAAAAAGAAAAAGAAAAAGAAAAAGAAAAAGAAAAAGAAAAAGAAAAAGAAAAAGAAAAAGAAAAAGAAAAAGAAAAAGAAAAAGAAAAAGAAACCACCACCAATAACAACAACAAAAAACTAGCTACCCTAATGCCAATTGGCTTTCTTGCCATCTAATGCCCCAGTTTTCAGTGCATTCGGTGTAGGTCTTCTACATAGTGTTGTCACAAAATTTATGTTCTGAAAATCACAACCACTGGATAAGAGAGAAGTTTATTTGTGAAATAATTACTATTTGGAAGAAAGGAGACATAATAGACCTGTGTATTTCCCCTGCATCATTACTGATTAGGCTGAGGATGACTGGTACTCCCAGGGTATTTTTTCAGTGCTTATTTTTTTGGGCCATTTTACTGTAGCTGATGCTAGTAAAAGTATTAAAAGAGGGAATGTTATTCGGAAACACATTGAAAGAGAATTTTCTGCTACTTCTGTGAAGAAGATGGCTGGCATTTAACGTGCAGTTCTATGTATAGTAGAAGGCAGTGTCAAGAATTTCTGGCTGTACTTTGTCTGACTGTCCTCTACAGATAAGGAGACTCTTAATTCTTAGTAGGCCCGGATGGAGCAGCTGATGGAGCTTAGAGTGCTGCAGATAAAGGGAGGATTGCTGGTGGATGAAACAAGGAGTCAAGGTGAAACAGAATCTCTTTCTCCTTGCCATCCCATGCATTTGTATTCCAGCTGGCTGCAACTCTTCTTATGAAATGTTAGAAAGTGCCTTGTCTGCCTTTTTTTTCTCCCCTCCCTATCTCTTTAATAAAGGGCTTGCTGAAAGCTGTAAGAGACAAAGAGAGGCTCCGTTTCAGGGATGGGGGTGGAATCTCCAGAGTTTCTTTTGCATGTGAGTATGACAGATGGAAAATGTTTCCGAGGGAAGTCTGCACAAGTGGCGGCCAAGAACTCCATGTGTAAATGCACTTGGCAAACGCAAGAGAAAAAAACACCTCTGCCTCCTGCTTGAGAACTGCCTTATTCCATACCTCTCCGAGCACATGACATGTCTCTTTATTTTGACAATGTCTCATGGCAAGCCCAGGTCTGGCAATTCAATCAACACAGGGTACACCTGAGCCCCAGGGGTAGCTCACTGCAGACCACACCTGACTGCCAGATCTGATTCCATGCTTCCACTAGCCCAGGAGATGCATTGAAATATAATAAAGTCTTAATTTCTTATTTCATTATTCAGTACTTACACTTCAGTACTTACATGGTAGCAGGATCAGGACCTGAATATACATTTTCTGGCATTTTCCAAAGAGTTCAAAACATTCACTGGAAGTTCCAGTGCCTCAAGTTTCCTTCTCAGTCAAAACATATAACCAAAGGCAGGGCTATGTTGATGATTTTGAAGTTCCTGATAAGCACAAAATTGTATTCACCACTAATCAGTCAAGCTTCAGCAAAAAGAAGTTGCTGTTGTTTTGTTTAAAGCCACCTCATTGATTAGTGTTACAAAGCAAATGCACCATGTTATGAGTCTTACATGTGATTTTGATGTCTGAATTGCTAAAGCATGAAGCCATTCTTTCTCCAGGTTGTCACTCACAGTAACTAGTGTTTTGATTCTCATCTCAAAGTTGCCGTTATGAAGGCCAAGCCATGCCATCTTCTTCACCCTTTGTTTCCTGTCTTCCTTTTCCTCCCAAATGTTGGCTGATGAAAGGGACCCTGTGCTCTTCATTCTTGTCTCAGGTATGAAGATATAAAGAGACGAGATAGATTTTATCTCAGACTTCCCGCTCTGCTACTGACATCAAAGTTAGAGATTTCATATCTTCTAGCCCTTTCTCCTTTAATTTTACCAAAGAAAAATGTATATTCATCTCAAATTCACACTTTGAGGCAGCACAGATGTAGTTTATGGGCAATCAAGGATAAAGTCTAAATCAGCCATTACTGGTTGTGGTCATGGAATAATCACACAAAAGTTCTAGAAAAATCCCAAATTCCTGGCTTTTCATTGTGCACAAAGGCAATTCTTGCATCTGACTCTAGGCTGCAGGTCAGAAACCCAGATTTAATTAGATAAACTAACTGTTCTTCACAGAATATCCTTTAACTGTTATCTCTGGGATGGGTATATTAAAGTGCTAATAGCTATACCTCATCTACATTTGTTCTCTCATGACTCTTCCACTCAAAATAATTGTATTGGCACCTAGCAAATCCAAGAGGATTCTCTGAAGAAGTTGGATGGAACATGAGAAATTAGTATCCTACATCCAATTTCCCATAATAGCTCCAAGGGCAGGCCAAGGAGTCATTTCCAAAAAACTACCATAACTTACAGAAAGTGCAAGCCATCTTGATAAGAGATGGCCATTTTGGTAATAAAATAGAAATATTTCTATGAAAAAAATATTTCCCATGTAACATTTCTTCAAAAGAATATAATCTACTTAAACTTTCAATATTTTTTTTTAAAACCAGCTTTTTTTCCTTGCTTTGCTGAGAAATCCAGATGATGGGACATTTATTTTCAGCTGTTATGTTATCTTACGTAGGAATCCAGGAAAAAAAAGAAAAAATAAAACCAAAGATGTGTATAGTTCCAGATCTTGCTCTGACAATGGTCAACAGCAGCTTTTGAGGAAAGAGTTCAAGAACAGCAAGCAACCAGGAATAAGTCTCAAGCATATTGCCCCAATTTTTAACAGTTTGTAACTCAGGGATTTCCTGAGCCAGAAGTTATGTTTTTGTGTTTAACACTCCATTAGGTATTTTTATCTCATGTGTGCATCCAGTTGCTTTTGAAATCCAGCAGGTGATTTTTGAACCCAAGGTTATATCAAAGGTGACCTGAGGGGAGTATCAAAACTAGTTTGTTCATACACATAGAACTAAAAAAAATGTCAAGTAAAACTGATGAGTTCCTTCTATAAAATATGTGCACAAACTGAAAATAAAATGCAAAACTGAATATCTGAGCTGCTGGGAAAAAAAAAAAAATTATACAGGACAGCCAATGCTAATTATCAGTATAATAGTTCCTTATCCAACCTTGGATACTACTAGCAGACCATGTTCTCTAACAGAAAGACTCTTTCGTAACATGAAATTGCACGAGAGATGTGTTTTTAATTACCAGGACACAAAAGAACCTCAGTTTTACATCTTGTCTAAAAAACAGCACACGTAATTATGCTGAGATAATTATTCATTATGGACTCAGCAATCTGACACCTACTGATTCACCCACATCATTTTCTTGTAGTGCCCACATTTTCCTTTGAGGTGCCAATCTACAGGCTTAGATTTCAACCTCATTAAGGCAATGAGAATGTTTAAGATAACTTTAATGGGGGATACAGCAGGACTTGCATTTTAATCAAGCTCAGGGTTTAGTCAGAAACATTCCCAAAATAGGTAAGGGTGGGAATTAAGCACCACCTCACTGGAACCACCCATATCCATGTCTTATTCCATGGCACATAGTAAAAACAAGGTACCAAGATGCAAGAAGATCCACAGGTTGTTTGTGGTCCTTCTGAAGTTTTACTTCATTTTGTGTAACTGATTTGCTTGTCTATATCCTCTGCCTTGCTTATTTTGAGAGACATGTCAAGACCAAAGCCCCAGAGGACATGGCTTCAGATCTGGCAATGACCTCTGGAATGACCACTGGTGCACAAGGGAACGAAAACAGTGACTGGCCAGGAAATTAGAGTTGTTTTTATTAGCACTTTATTCACCCAAATCCACCAAGCAGTTCTCATATGGAATTAATCACAAAGTCAAAGGCAACTGGGGGAAAGTGTTAGATTTTATTTCTTTAATTCATATCAGGGAAACAACCAGACACCTCAGAAAAGTTATTTATTATTAGTACTAAGTGTTAGCAGAGTTTTGCTCACATCACCAAAACACCAGATGTGTATAATATTTAAGCAAACAGTCTATAAGCACATTAGTACACAAGTTTGCAATTCCACTCCTGCAAACATATTTGGAATTTACTCTCAGCAAATGAAATGTCCACGGAAAACTTACCCTTAAGTTTAGTAAGCAGATGAATTGCCAGCCCCTTTTTAAACTAGAATTAGTACTACTGAATTTTTTTTGTACAACTTAGCCAGAAGTTCTCCAGGCTCTCTCTCAGCAGAATAAACAGGGAGCAGCAAAATGGTGTGTTTTTATTCATACCAGGATAGAGATGTACACTAAAAAATATTAAGCCTGGATAGCTTTCTGTATGTTATCTCAAATGGTGACCAGTGTATAAATTGAAGTCATCTTCCTGTAAGTGCCAGTATTGAATAGTGTCTTCTGTTTCACAGACTCTCATGCACGTCTAAAAAAAGTCATTATTATTAACTCAGCTTTTATGTTAAATAGCTTTGATGCAAAACAACTTTTCTAATTCACACAGATTTTATTATGCTTCTTTTGCAGATATAGTAGCAGGCAATACACATTTTTAAAGGCCAGGAATGCTTTTCCTTCCGAGATCACTGAAAGAAAGCAACATATTGCTGACCTTGGAGAATATAGCATTCAAGGAAATCTTCATATCTCTGTTGAAGAGGAAGGAAAAGAAAAAAAAAAAAAGATAAACCTGGAATTTAACCATATTACTAGATAAAGGGTTCAATGACTCATACACCAATACTAGGAAAGCACAAACATCCCTGTATAGATACGAGTGAGTGCTGAGCTTAATTTATTGTATCTCAGCTACTCATTTCCCAAAATATATTTCCTTTCACTGAGATAAGAAGAACTTTGCTCTTGTCTCCTATTCTCTAATGGTAATGTTTGTCAATATGCTGTGCCCTTGTGATTATTCATTATAAGAAGACAAAAAAAAAAAAAAAGGTATGTGATAGAACCACAAAATATAGCTTAGTGAAACATTTTAGAGATTAGTTTATTATGAAATACAGACACTCCACAAAGCATATGCACAATTGTTCCTTTCATTATGGTTGCAAATTAATTTTTACAGTGCATCTTAATTAGCAATTATTCACACACAACATATTTAGGCACAAGCTAAGGCCCAAGCTGCAGTAGCCCCCAGGTGTCAGTATCAGGTTTGACAAGCACAACATCTCGTGTCCAGTGGTATGGCTGTTGTCACACAGCTGTTCAGCCCTCTTCAGAGAAGGCTTAGGTCTATCCACACTCTTTGATTTGCAGAAAAGTGAAAAGATGATATTTGAAATGGTTTTCACATTTGGCAGGTGAATTTGGACACTTGAAACTAGTTAACACTGGTAGATCTTGAGAATAAGATGGAGCTAGAGATAAGGATGGCCTAGTTAAACACCTGTTTCTAATTAGGTTCTTCTAAATCAGTCTACGAAATACTAAAAGAATATTTTATACAGAAGAAAGTGAGATGCAAATTTAACACTCATTAATACTAATTATCAAGTTTCCTAACAAAGTCACATCCTGAGCAATTCTATACTTGAAGTTTTTTCTTGGCTTGATAGAAACATGAAGAAGGACACTTACCAGGGATTTCTTCTTTGTTTTTGGTCTCTCTAAACATTTTGTCCGTAATTTAACTTACAAATGCTTATGAAGCCTATATTCATTGGTTAAGACCTTAGGAACTTATTTCTAGTCTAAACTGAGTTATAGCGTTAAATACTAACTTTGCAAAAAGCAGCCTTACTTTAGCAATGTCATATTAGGACATTTGAAACTAAAACTTCTCTACCACCTACTATAAACATCTAGTGAAACATTTTAAATAACAAATTGATTTAATTTATAAGGTATTATTCCCTAGACAGGAATCAGGCATAGGATTCATCTCACTGACTTCACACATCTATAATGCAGAAGCATATGTCTAAACAAGTTTTCCTGGGATCTCCTCAATAGATTAAGGCACTTTAGAGTGATTCAGGCCATATTGTCTAACGTAAATCTTGTGAACTTTGCTCTGGAAATGCCTGTTTCTCCCAATGGAAATAAAGAAAACTGAGAGGAACCAGCTTACCTCAGACATTGCAACATAGACCTCCAAGTGAAATGATCCCACCACAAATCTCTTAAAGCAGCCAGCAGAGTCAGAGCAAGTCGTGAATCCTCTCTCTGATCCTGTGTCTCTTTTAATCATGACCTTACATCTCTGAGGCAATGGAGATGCCATCCTTCTGCATATTTCCTCCCTCTCTCCAGGGAAGCGCAGCACCTAGCCCTAACTCAGAGGGTTGCAAGGCAATGGTGGTGGCTGAGGGAGGCTGCTGTTCCTTGCACAGTACCTTTTAAAAGGCAGCAGCCATTTGAAAGCTTGACAAAAATAAAGGCAGAGATATATTTGTGCTTCACATGGATGGTGTGCTTGGTGATTTTTTAACTTTTATACCCATGTATGTAGACAACAGTGAGGAATCTCACTGATGGCCACTTCGAACAGCATTAGAGAGACAGAGCTCCACCTTTCTAGCTCACTCTGCTCTTGATGAGACAATACTCAATTGCAAATTGTGTAGAACTACCACACAGCTTTCCCACAAGAAAATCTCTCTGTCTACAGGAGGCATTATAAAGAGGATCTGTATGGCTGCCACAACATAAGTGTGAAAGAGGACTGTGCTGGAACTGGGAAAAGAAGCAAAACTTCATTAATCCCCATATAATGGACGACTATATAACAATCTGTTATCATCTGCACTAATATGCCACCAGAGGACTGAGAAACTGAGACAAGGATCATAACAGTCTCCTGTTTAGTAAACTAAGAAACTCAAGGCACCAAAGAATCCAGCCCTTATATCATCTCTATATACAAAATGTGTGTTTACTTTTAGTGCTGGTGAAAACAAGAATGCTTTTAACATTTTCATTGTACATCAGACATTTTACAATACTCTGAGTTAATTATGGGGACTTTTCTTGCTTACAGTACTAGTTAAGCACCCGTAATTACTCTTTAACCAAATAATTGGTCTTTCAATGACTTATTAACATAAATGAAAAATTTTAGTTCTTTGTTAACCTTATGCTAGTTATTAGGGTTGCTTGTGTTGCATGCTACCAGCTTTTATATAAGGTTTTGCTAAATCTGATGTTTTTAACAGCACTAGATTACCTAATATGCCAGCAAGAGAAGCACCAAAAAAATTCAAGCCACATAGGAAAGTATTTACCCTGACTTCAAATTCAGCCTTTGCAAAACATCCAGTCCTCAAATAATTGGAGAGAGGATATAATATTTAATTATATACACAAATCTTCCAAGCTCATACCTTTTCTGGAAATATCCCAGATGAACACAGAAAACCAAATCTCCCCAGCAACTCGGGAAGAAATAAAACAAAAATAAAAAAATAAATAAATAATGATAATAATAATGATAATAAAAAGCAAACAAGTCAATACATACAAGCTATTTTCCTTGCATATTGTGCTGCACTTTATAACTACAGAGAGATGCATTCGGTATACAATGAGCATGTCAAATATTTATCATAACTAGTTCCTAAGACATTTGCTTGGGATTCACAGTATCTGGCTGTGGCCAGCTTCTTTCAAATTAGATTAGCCCAACCTAATTTTCTATTCATGTTATGTACAGTTAGTTGAGGTGGAAGGCTATCAACTCAGGGCAGACAAACAAGACTCGGAGCTTCAGTCCTCTTGGAGAGCATGTGTAAGTTATGTCCTTTCCCCCCGTGTGTCATTCCTACACACAGCATATAAATATCACTGAGTGACGTTAGTGAATGTGTAAATGTGCAGTAAGTTTGGGGATATTAAAGCAGCCCCAACCTACCACACCAGGGAAGTCTGTGCGTCTGTGACTAACTGAGTATTTATCATTTCCTGAGCTCCGTGCTGGCAGCCAGCCAGCAGAGTGTGTACATTGAAATTAAAATAGATTGGGAGGCAGGACTTTGTTCCAAATTGATCTGGATGACGATAGCAATTCTGAAAGCAGCTCCACTCTTTTAAAGGCTCATTGTGCATTTCTAAAAAGGAGGGGGGAGAAACTTTTAGGAAAATAACAAGAAGGAAATCTAAGTCTGCGATATAGTCTCTCTTCTTTTCTTTTTCTTTTTTCTTTTTTTTTTTTTTGGTTTGATTCTTTTATAGCATTTTTTTCCTA
>VXAL01014041.1:116111-131773 GCA_013399475.1 Chauna torquata | reverse complement strand
TGATAGGTCTTTGCATGTTGGTTTTACACTTCCCTAACAAATGGTAGGTGAATTTACAGCCCCAGCTTGGCTCATTTTATCGGTAAAATTCAGTGTCTACAGTACATATCAGTATTTTTTTAGTTGATTATTATTATTATTATTATTTTATTTCTTCCTGAGTTGTTGGGGAGATTAATTAATTAAACTAAAATATACATACATTTTAGTAAATGTATGCACTATTTTTTGTTGTTTGCACTCTTCTGTAAAATGATTTGTGAAGTGGTAAGTCAAAAACAATAAAGATGTCAAGCATCAGCATTAATTTCATTAGGTTACCAGAAGCACTGATAATTTCTTATGCTTTGAATGCTTGCCAGAAAGATAGACCAGGCACAGAGTTCACTAGGCATCAGAATATTCAGGGTGTAACTGCTTAAAAAAAGACCTGATACAATGGAAAAAAGCGTAAGTCCTGAGATGACAGACAGTTAAATAATTACAGCAGGAACTGGCCTTATGGCACTATTTTTTTTATTCCTTATGATTCAGTACAGATGATGAAATAAAACTTATCAGGGTAATTCTATTTTCACCAAACGCCAAAACTGTCTGTGTATTTACCATCCTGCGTTATTCCCAAACTGCTGTCTTTCCACTCCCTGGACAACCATCTACCCTGCCCCATGCTTGTTGAGATATGATAAGAGGATGGCTTTTAATCTGAATGTTGAATACAGAGTTACACCTCAGATTTGACTACCTATAAGAGTATAGCTCGTGGTATATCTGAACTATTTAACAAGGACATCTTGAGAAATGGATTGCCACATATGGCCAGTTATTTGAACATATACTTGCCAAAAGCAACATGTTCAGTTCACTTAGTGACAACTTTGGCCACCCTTTGATATGACTCATGTTGAGTTATATCTTTCTTCAAACATAAGTAACTACTTTAGGCCTGGGTTCTTATTTTAGACTGGGTAAAGTGTTTTTATTGTATAGCCTGCAGCCATGTAATTTCCATGCTATCAGAGAAAAAGAAAAATTGGGGGAAGCTCTATTCTCTTTGGATCGATAAAGTTCCTGTTTGATGCCAAGGTAAGCAGCTATTTCCATAATCTTTTGCTGTCATCAGTGAGCACTGAAATATTTCTCAGTCAAAAGAATCATGTAGTTCACTTCCTTCTTCTTCAGAGCGCCCCAGGGAAGGGCCTCCACATTTAAAGCACATTTAAAGCTTTGGAGCCACAACATCAGGACCTAAGTAATTCAAAGGAAATAGTTTCCCCAAAACTGGAATCCTCTTTAGCATGGACAGCTGCCTTTCAGTGGAGCATGGCTTCCCAACCTCTCTGCAGCATGCAAATGCTCATTGCCTTTGATCTGGCTCCCCTTGCAGCTGCTCAGCAGCAGATCTAGTAGCTCCATAAGGATGTGATACAGCTTTGAGCTGTATTAGTGCCTGGCCTGACTTGTCCCACTTTCCAGAAGTGATCTGACTAGTCTGAAAACAACAGTGCAGCAGAGCACGATATTCCCTTTATTCTGTCCTTCCTATGTCCATGTTAAGCCATAAATCTCAATGGAGCTCTGACTCAGCTGAGATCCTCAGAAGAGGAATTTCTTACAGTCCAGAAAGAAACATAAAATGCTGCTGAGGAAACATCACTGCCTCTCCTGCACACAGGTGGGGTCCATACACCAAAAAACTCAAGAGAGCAGTATACTGAACAGATGCTTCTTGCAGATTCCCGTGGAGTCAAGGAAGGTAAAATCAAACTGCTTGGCATCTGAAGTGCTCTAACGCTTTGCAGTGTTATGGTTGGGACATTTTAAAATAGAGATTTGCAGGTAGGGAACTAACTGCATGTTACTGAGCGCCAGCTAGGCTGTTAAAACTCCTTCTTCTCACAGATACGCAGTTTGCTGCACACGGCAAATGGAGTCCCTTTTCTTCTCCTGTTCCATGACCTGGGGCCAAATTGGCATAATGCCACGCAAAGAGAAGGGGAGAGGAAAAAAGATTTCAGATAGTAAAATCTTCTCTCATGAGCCAAAGAGCTCTCTTTCCAGCCAAATATCTGAATGGCATATACACATTATCAGTAATCCATCATATCATTTTTTTAAGAAGTTTTTAGCAGCTTGGTCAACATGAGTCAGGCCAAATCATTCTTTGCACTCAGGAAGGGCTTGGTGGGCACCACATTACATTCCCAACAGTGAATAATAAATTACTCAAAATGGCAGGCCTGTACTTCCCTGCCTTGCTTGGTAACAAGACAACAGTGTTAACATTAGTCTCTTTAAATTAAAGTTTCCCATTTAGTGCTGATAAAGGAAATGTGCAAAAGGCATAACACAGCACATAAACAGTATACTACTGTTCAGTCAGAGCTGAATCAGTCTTACTATCAGTATCTTCAGCCTTGCGGTCTTCTTTGGTGGTCTGGCCTGGCTTCCTTCTATTCTATCTGAAGTAAATAGCATAATTTCAGCTTTCTTGAAAATGACATTTGCATTTCAGTAGCTGTTACACTTTCACTAAACATGTTTAAGAACATCTCAGTTGATTTTTAGGAGTGGTCACTGAAGTTTTAGGGGACATGAATCTGTTGTAGATACTAGGAAGAAACCTAGCAAGGGAATACTTCCAAGTATATTTTGTTTGGTGTCTGTTGTTGTCTGGTTGTCGAAAGAAAAAAAGATTATATGAGCTCAATGTCTATCTGTTAGTTCCTTTAATAAATTCTGAACTCACTGCTGATTTTTTACTGTCTTTGGTGGTTGGGAAAATATCCTAAATTTATTAAACTCCTAGAAAGTTAGTGAAGGCTGAGAAACTCAATGACAACCTCACTGAAGAAAAAGTTAAAATGAGACCTCATACCTCAGATACTATGTATGACCTCAACTTTAACACACAAATCCATAGTAAACCAGGTTTGAGTAGTGCTGCTGCTGCTCACCAACTTAACTCCAAAGGTCTAAGAGAAATCCGTATTTTTGTGTTCCAAGTAACATCTGTAGAAAGGGAAGGATTCTCTCATGCAGCTCTGCATAAAAGTTAATGCATTTGTTCAACTGAACAGAAGGATACAAACTGTCTTGTGTTATGTAGCTTCTGTATGACTTTGGTTATCATTAAGAAAAGTTCAAGCAGCCATAAAATCACTTTAGAAACATACTGCTATGTGATTTCTGAGTAACTATATGTATCTTAAGTTGCCGTTCATGACTTTCAACAATCAAATATATAACCAGTGAAATAGCTGGAGTAAAATGCAAAATAAAAGATAGCAAAATATTAAACTTGGCAAACAATCCCTAACAAATGATACCTTAAATGCATATTACCTCTTTTTGCTCTACTCAAACTTCCCATGGGCACACGGCAGTCTTCATTCAGTATTCAAAATTATTTTAATTATAATTTTGGCATAATCTGTGGCATACAGTGGTTTGTTGTGGGTGTTGAATATTCAAAACTTAAACTCTACTCATAGTTCTAATGTACAAAAGAGCCACATCCTTGGGTAACCTGTACTCTTCTCTGGAGAACGATCTCACTACAATCATCACCACAGCACCTGCTGAGTGTATATAGGTATTTCTGAGGAAATTTTAAGAACTTTAGGAATTTTTCTAAATCAAGTATCTTCTTAATTTAAAAATTAACAATTAAAAGTATCTCTCAACATTTGCTTGAAATTAGCTATGTCTAAGAACTTTCATGAATATTGGTGGGAAGCAAATCTCAAACAATGTGCAAGTACAATAAAATAATGGAAACTATCACCTTGGTGATATATGAATATATATGGTTTTTTTTTTTTATGGTAACTATGTCACACAACATGTCTAAATGGCTTATCAAGGCTGTTCTTCATCTATAAAAGTTTAATATGTGGAAACAAAATTTATTTTACCCGTTACTCTTTTTATTTAATCACAGATCCTTTTGATAGCTCTCTTTTTCTCACTCCCTCCATAGCTTGTGCTGCTGTCCTTGCCAATGGCTTCCCTCAAGTAATAACCCAAGTATCCTTTGATGCAAGATTACACAATGGCAGGAGACACAAAATCTGAAGAGTTACGTGAAGATGTATATTAGTTTTTCATTATAAATTTTCCTCCCTTTGAAGTTCTAGGGAAACTACAATTTCCTTTCTCCTGCTGTAAGATATATATTCCCTCACAGTTAAATACATCTCCCATAACAATTCATTTCCCAGGCTTCACCAATACTTAGGTACAGTTCAAACAGCACCTTTGATCTGCACGCAGTTCCTCAAAAAATCTTTATCCTACCATTCAGGTGATGAGGAATCCTGTCAGGAAATATCTTCTTGCATCTAACTAAATGAGCCCACTTAACACTTTAAGCACTACCATATTAACATGCATGTGGAAAGTTCACATCAGTCATTTATTTGCACAGTGAAGAACACTGTGCTTGGTTAGACCAGTAGAGAAGGCAGTATTAAAATCATGAATTCACTTACAGTACTGTGCATCAAGTAAACCCTTGTTTGCCATTCTGTATCAGATTGTACTCCACAACAGTAGTGACTGCTCTTGGGAGCTAGCTATTTATCATGTTAAAAACAAGGACTTTCAAGGCCAACGGACTACCATAGCTCTATATAAAAAGTAGCTTTATTTTTATGCATTTACTACGTTTTGTGGCTAAGTGGCTCACCTTGTAAGCACTACACTATGTAAACCGTACACAGAGTGAGTATTTATGCAAAGCATCCCACTGACTTTAGTGAGGTTATTCGTGTACGCTCTCAAAAGTGCAAGTGCAGCTCATACAGCGTAGCCTTCGGCATGTGTCTGAAACTACACAGAGCTCAAAAAACGATGGCCCTGCAATCTGCTGGCTGGAGCTTGCGGGGGAGACAAACAGAGAGCAGTAAATTAGAACTGCAACTCAGAGCTGTGCCATCATCACTTACAAGTACTTGTAAATTGTTTATCCTCCCCCTTCATGCTCTAGCTACAGGCTTTCATGTTTCTACATCTGCTAAATATGACTGCTCTGCTTATTTACCTGTCTTCTGGAAAGGAAGGAAGGCTCACTTACAGCCAACATCGCATGCTAAAGGGCAAAGCACCAGTTCTGTGCTGAGCGTTGTTATGTGTCTTAATTTTGCCTGATTTCCTTTTGTCTCTGTTTGATCAGATTACAGACAAATATTGGTTAAAAGCAACAGGTGATGTGACAAGGCTGAATTTTGCTTTCTATGTGGATGTGGGTGTAACAAAAAAGAAACGGTATACTAGAGGCTTAATGTGGTATTAAGTGGGTTGGTTTTTATTTGCATACCTCCTTTGGCTCCTTAACACAGTACCTTTCTTTCATTTGCCACAAGTTACTCCCTTCTGGAAGCAGCTACACAGAGTAAGGGTAAATGAAAGCAGGGTCTTACCATTCACCAAGAAGCTAGTCAGCTGAAAGGATATGTTCAGTTTTACACACCAATGTAATACTGGTTCAGTTTCAATGAATCTCCTTCAGTCACTGTCACGGCAATAACTGACAGTAACTACTACCCAGGGCCATCATGGTGTCCCTGCCTCCATGTAGAGGTGTGAGAGACCAGCCATGGTTGGCGAAATCCTACTGCTTGATTAGCAAGAATAAATGGGAACAAAAGAAAATAAAAACTTGTATTTACAGACTCCCTTTCATCTCATGAGCGTAACATGCTTTGCTGTGCTTGCTATTCTCAGCATCTGAATGACAATCTGATAATCTGAGATGCAGGAGGGATTGGCTTGTCAGTCCAGCTAAAGGGCTCAAGGCAGAATTGAGACCTGCATACTCACAGCCCTCTGCTTTAACTGCTAGATGATGCTGATGACTTGATTCTTTGAGGTATATTAAAGCTTGCTCATACACTTCTGTTTCCAGGCAATAGCACAAAGATACATCCAATCTTTAAAACTGACTGTGATTGAAATACTACAATAAACTCCATTTAATATATTACCAAGCTGATGTATAGCTTCAAATTCAGGCTGTGAAGTCTCTTCTTTTTAAGTGCAGAAATTCTTCAGTCACTGAGAAAGACCTGAAAAGCTTCCACAGTCTCACAAGGAGTATTAACCTCTAATGGGGATGTGTCTTAAGATATTGGAGGACAAGGGTCAGTGTACTCAGTCAAAAAGCGTCGGAGATTAGCAAAAGGAAAAAAGTCTTCTAATAGCCTAGTGTTATAAACATGATTATAAGGGAAATTTATATTTTTCCCTAGCAAATTTCAAGTAAACTAGCCAAATTGCATTAGGACTTTAATGACATTTTCTCTTACTACAAAGAACTCTGTGCCAGAAGCCCTAGGGGCTGCCTGCAGTCATATTACTATACTTGCAAAGCAAACTGACCCCAAAGACAGTGCAATCTATTTCTGTCACAGATTAAGTGACCTCTGAGCTGTTTGCATCTAGCTGTGGAGAAAGCTGCAGGTAGAGGAATGTTCATCCCTCGGTTAAGCTAAACCTTTGTTTGCTGTGTTCTCATGAATAACTTATAGGGCCTTGGCATCATGAACAGCAGCACTGACACAGTTGACATGACAGCACTATAGACTGAATCCCGATCTGCCCTCCAAGGATAAGATGGGATGTTTGCTCGGTTCACGTTTCACCAAGTCGGGCTGTTCAACTATTTATAAGATGAATAGAAATTTCCACTACTTCAGCTGACACACCTGCTTTTACCTAGCAACTGCTCAGAGGGAGTCGGCTGAGACAGAGAAGGCTTTGAGAGGTGCAACCGGCAGGGACGCTGCCGCCACTGGCCCTGCCAGGGCTCTCCGAACAGGTTCTGTCCTCTAGGCATCACGGAGGCCCCTTCCTCTCTCCTCAGCAAGAGCTATTTATAGCCACTACAGCCCAGGAGAGGAAAGGCCTCCCTGCATCACCTGTCCCAGGTGGTGAGTGGTGTGAGAGCGGCAAGGAGCTCTGCAGCTGCCCCAGGTTGCATGGGGCATGGCACAGGGAGACCATCCCATGTGTCTGGCATGGAGTGACCACCACAATGGCATGGGATGACCACCACAACGGCCCAACTGGGCCATCCTGCTGCTTCAGAGCCCCACATGCTCCCCATGCCCTGTAGCTCCTTCAGGGTGCCTGAGGGGTCCCTGCCAGGCAGGAAGCCATGTAGAGAGCCTACCCAGCACAGGCACAGGCCATTTTGACCCAGCCCCAGGCCCATGTGAATGCACCAGCCACCTCTTTGTCTTTAGCTGTTCTTGACAGGAACAAGGTAGGGTGAGGAGCACCACCCAATTGTAGGCTCTTAACCTGAACTCATTTTCTTGCTGAGTTGTGACCTGGCACACACATAGTGACTGCAGCCACTGAGATTTCATGTTTGTCTCACATATCTGTCAGGTCTGTCAGGCATCCCCTTGCCACCAGGCTCCCAGTGGCAGAAAGGATGGGGCCCCATAGCATAAGCACATTTTTGTGCAGCACGTCTGGGGCCCCCAGCCACTTCCAGGTGATCTTCCAGAGAAGCCTTCTAGGGGGAAAAAGTCATTTTAAAGGTGATTAAAATATAGATGAAGTAGTACAATCAGGGAAGAATGCATGAAAAATGACACTTTCCTACTTTCCTGCTGTAACTGTCAAGAGAGCCTGGCAAAAGTCAGTAGTAACAGGTTGAGAGCCAGAAGACCTGCTTTTACAGTAATACTGAATCAAGTCTTAACCAGGATTGAAGTCCCATAGTCCTGGGAGCTCTCCACACACACATGCACAAAATAATAATAATAATCAAAAAAATGAAGAAGAGAGAGTCCCTGCACAGGACTCCCTGCTGCAGTCTTATTTAAGGCAGGATTTGACAAGCACATTTAACAGACAAAGAGGGGGTGGCAATGAGAGGAACGTGTGCTAGCACAGATTCATCATGTATGCGGTTGCCAGGCTAAGCAAAAAATAAATAAATAAATTTTTAAAAAGATATCCCAAAGCAAATCTGCCTGCATTTACTGTGTCCCACCCCTGCACATTCTCTGTAGCAGAAGCAGGGGACTGGGACGTGGGCTGCAGCCCCCAGTAGTGCCCGGGGCAGGCTGGGAGTACAGACCTGGGCACCTAGGGGCTGGGGTCCCCCTCACTGGGAAAGGGGGACTCTTGAAAGGGGCCATCTTCTTCACTCTGGTACCTTAAATGTTCATCCACCAGTGTCAGATGTTTCTGTAGACAGAGGACTGTAAATAAAGGTGAAGTACTCTTCTTGTTCATATTACCATACCAGTGTGGCACTTCTACAAAATGGATGATATTTCATGGCACAGTTTCAATGGCGAGGATGAAAAGACCATAATTGCTGCAGCACTGTGAATTGTGTTTGTAAAGGAAATAGTTTACCAAACGTCAGCCAGGGAAGAAGATAAAGCAACGTAGGTTTTACAGTTAAAATTAGATTGACCTCAGTTCAGATTATAAATGTTGGTGGGGGGGAAAAAAGTAAATGTTGTTTGGAAAGGGAAGGGAAAAGATGTTTCCAGGAGACATGTTTCAGTCTCAAAATGTCTTGTACTCTTCACAAAGAAACAGTCTGTGCCCAAAATATTCAGTAGCTTTTCTCTCTTGTGCTTGACACTTTTAAGCGTAGAGCTGAGATCAGATGTGAGGGAGGGCAGGGGAGAAGGTTCCCAGCAGCAGGTGAAGCTGAATCAACAGAGTCATCCTTTTGTATTTCAGTAAACTCAGCCAGGGACTGATGGTAATCTGCAGGCTATTTCTTCCATCCCTCTCTTCTCCCTCCTTTCCCTTCCCTATTCCCCCCCTCCCAGTCCTAGCACTTCTGTTCAGCTTGCTTGTGAGCTGTTCAAGCTGTTCGCAGGAGCTCTGGGTGTTCTCTTTAAAGCTGAAAATCATCCTGCCATCATCCACCTTGCTTTAACACCCACCCACTTAGGAAATTTGAAAGCTGTGTATCTCCTCAGAGGCTGCTAATGCTATTAATTCTCCTACCTTAACAGTCTACCTAAACTGTGAAAGCAGGTTTTCTGCAGATTCCTGAGCTATAGCACATTCTGTTGCATTTCCCATACACGTTTCAGTGTCTGCTTCCCGTGGTTAAAAATAAAAAAGCCTGATTCAACACTCTTTGACTTCATTTTTACATGACTGAAACATCATTGTTTTTCACCTGCGTAGCACAAACCTGCACCACCTAAACATTATTGTGATTCCTTCCCTGTTTCTTGGCAGAGTAAATTACCCTCTCTAACGACAACCAGACCATTTCGCAGACTCAGGCTAGCTGATTTAAAGATATCTTGGATCTCTTTAGATTGCAATGTAGACGTAACAGTGTGAGGGGCACAGCCACAGTTAAATGTACCATCCAGTTGCCATGGGTCTCACACAACTGCCTACCTAAGCACTGTTAATGATTTACCTATCAGATGAAGGTAATTGCTGAATGATCATATGCTTTAATTGCCCACTAGATTTTAACTCCTTACTAGACTAGGAAAATGTTCTTAAGGTGCCAAGTTTGTCCCCCCCTAGTATCAGTTATATTAGCTGGAAAATACAGCAATGCCTATCCTGCTGTTGGAAGGTTTTCTCTCACAGCTTGATACTTCCTTCCAGAGGCTCTGTAAACCCAAGGGGATACAAAAATGCATGTACTAAAGCTGATTTTCAGTCTCTCAGGGGTTCTGCTGTTGAACCCTGGTTTCAAAGGGGGACGTTTAAGGAAGAAAAAAGGTGCACAAATTTTCTACAAAAGAGTTTTTTACATCCTATACAAGAGCCTTAGATAAGTTTAGTTTCCTGTGTAGAGGAATGTGAGAGATATGAGATGGAGTGAGAGAGAGGATGCAGGCAAGGAGCAGGAAGAGTTTGCTCTGTTGATGACACTACTTCTCTGGAGTAATGGGAGCAGTGAAAGCAAACTGTGCTTCAACACAGAGAAACTCAGAATGCTGTAGGAACAAATGAGATAGGCAGGCCTTGGCACTACTTCACAAAGGCCTTAAAATGCCCTTACAAACCCAGTCTATCCTATATCTCTTCACTGCCCATTCTTGACGCAAAGTAGAGTCTTACCTGAGAACCAGAGCATGGGGCCGATACTCAAATGCAGTTACAATATAGTATGCGATTAAGGGTTCTACCACATTTATTCTGTAGAAAGAAATGAAAATATTGCAAGGATTTGTTTCAGACAGCTTCAGGAACCCTTACATTATAAATATCTTCAGTCCTAGGAAAACAGTACATTTAACAGCAAGGTAGAGAGACTACATTGGGAGCCACACGTGTTGCTCATGACATGACCACCGACCGTACTGAGGTGAGAAAGCAGAGAGGACTTTGATTAAGTGAACTGTCTTCATGACTGTTCTGATCCAGAGAGAGACCTAACAATATTGATCAAAGTTGGTAGAATGTAAAATGCTAACTGAAACAATAAAATGACCATGAAACACAATAGCATGGGAATGGCCTAATCTTTCCAAATGGTTTAGTTAATTCAAAGGGTAACTAAGACTCAAGCGTCCCTTGGGAGCAAACACTGTAATACTCCATTTCATTCCACACGCTATGACTGAGACAAGATCTAAGGAGGTCACAAGCAGCATAATAGGAAAGATCTTATTTTAAACCTCAGTCACTGGTGGAAATAAAACTCATTCTTCTTTGGAGAAATGTTAAAAAGTAGGTTAGAGATTTGTTTGCAATTACTTTTTTCATTTGTTTGTTTTACCCGATTTCCAGTAATACTGCCTTGCTCTGTGTTATAACAGCATGGACCATTCTTCACTTGTGTGGTGATTTCACTTAAACAGCATTATTATGTTCAGAGTCATATTATGACTAGCTTTGATGTGGTAGATCTTTTTCTATACATTAAAAAAGAGGAAGCTACTGAGTATACAGAAATGGAAATTGTACCAGGCTGGGCAGGACCAGCACTGTTCTATGAAAGTGGAGGGAAGCAGAAGGAACATGGGTGGCTGGCAAGGCAATGAGCCTCATTTCATTGTTCCTATCATGCTTAATATGCTGTAGCAGACACAAACTCAGAGCAGGTCCAGCACCATAAAGGTGTCTCAGCAGCAGATATAAATGGTCATGCAAGTGAGAGCTAAGACCCATATTTTCTGACAGTCAGATCAGAGTCCTCTTTCACTTTGTGCAGCTAACTTGAGAGGAGCTCTTTTAAAGTTAATGATGTAAATGAGGAAAAAATTAGTCTCAAAAAAAAAAAAAAAAAAAAAGCTTCTTGTAGCTAGAGATTTCAAAGACATCCAGAGAATCATTGTGAGCTGAAATGCAGCATTTAGAGTATCAGCTGAAGATGCACTTGACTGAGGAAAGTGGATTGAGTAGCTTGCCCTATAGTATGTGTAACATAGGCATGAGATTTGATAAGCTAAGGGAATGTCTATGCTAGCAGTGGGGTGGCAGCCAAGCTGGATCTGTGACAGTCGTGGTACCCAGCGGTGACCCCAAGGGAACTCCACAGCCACAAAAAATGTGACAGCAACACTTCATGTAACATAGCATAAGAGCAGCATTACCTGGAGCGGGATACTCACTCCTCCTACTTCCCACCTCACTTGCCATCTGTGCTCGAATTAGCTGGAAGCAAGATGGTCTCAGGAGGATATTGCCTGACTTCAGCCCCAAGCTAGTTGCTGCTGACTGCACCATACTGTGTGTGCACTAGCCCCAGTCTGCCCTCAGTCAGGGGTCTCCTTGCTCCATTACAAGATGTAGATATACCCTACTTATCTCTTACCTTGCACCATCCCTTTAATGCCAATGGAACTACACTCACAACCTAAGGGCTGAACACCATGACCATGAAAGAATAAATAATTCCAAATGTGCAATCAGGTCTAAAAATGCTAAAATAATTTTCCTCTCCAAGATAAACTCTCCGCTTTTCTTTCAGGGTTGCCAAAAAAATGCTGAGTGCTGAGGAACGACACAAGGGCTGAGAGGAGATACCTTTCAAATGCCATTATAAGTGTCCTAAACGCTGACAAATCAGAAATGCACATAATTGTTACTTAAATATTTGATCACTGGCAGAAGAAAACGTGCTTCCTGGCAAACATCACTGTTGTATAAACAATCCCTTCACGTAAGCCCCCTTCATGCACCATGTCCCTGCCTACTTTAATAGAGTGTTTAGGAGTGCCATGGACTCTCCCTGCACCAAGCTGGATCCAGGCTGCCAAATCACAATGGTCAATGTACCCATTTTTCTCAATTAAAAGGCCTCTAAGCATTATCATCATCATCATCATCATCATCATCATCATCATCATCATCATCATCATCGTACTTAGTGTCTGCCTGCTCCACAAGGAGGTGATAGTTCCACTTTCCCTGTGGGATAGCAGTTGGTTTTCTTTTCCCCCAGGGATTCAACAAATAAACCCACTCAAATGGTATGTGCTATTATTTCCCCAGAGAAAGTCTATCACAACTTTATTCTTTCTTTTCTGGAGAGCACCCGGTGGTCCTCCAGGTTATCCTCTCCTCACCCTACCCCATTTTACAAATATTTCACCATTTATTTTGCCTCCATGCATTTTCCTGTAGTGCTCTCCAAGGACAAAAGGATGGCAGCTACTTGAGCATAAAGGTAGTTTAGCTCTACATACAAGGGCAAAAATGGAGATGGAAATGAGATCAGTGAAAGCACTGCAGCTCTATTTCCCTAATGAAGCAGAACTCTCACACCGAGCTGGGCTTACATGCTGTAATCAAGTACACTTCTCACAATGCTGGGGTTATGGAGAGCCCTGCACAGAGCAAGGTAATTATCAGCTGCCACAGCTCAGAAGAGCTCTGTTCCCCTCTACATATTGCTCAGTTGTCAGCTTATAATCAGGAAGAAAATGAAGAAACTCTTTTTGGAAGAGTCTGTGGAAAGAAAAAAATGCTCAATACATATGAATTGCCTTTCCTCCTCGTCTTCTCACCGCCCCCCCAACATACACTCCAAAAAAAAAGTCAGGGAAAAAGGGGGATCAGAATAGGCAGTATTGTTACTCTCGTCACTTTTGTGAAAGAATTTTATTGTACAAATGAGCTAAGCCTAGCTGTCAGTCCCATTTCTGAAGGACTGCTTTGTGGAAATGACTTTGTAAGTGATCAATAGCACTGAGAAACTTCAACCATTTGAGAATGATTTTCCCAGTACTGAAAGGCAAGAGCTGATGGACAGCCAAGAGGAGGATGAAACTGATGGGAAGATAAAATGCAACAGAGTAAGGTAAAACCATGGACCCCCAGAAGGCTTTGGAAATTCTGCCATTCACCTCACCAAGGTTTTTTCTTGTTCTTTAGGAAACCTGTTTCCACTGATTTTGTTGATATATCTTTCTCTCCCTCTTTCCTTCCTTCTCTTTCCTTCTTTCTTTCCTTCTTTCTTTCTTTCTTTCTTCCTTCCTTTCTTTCTTTCTTCCTTCCTTCCTTTCTTTCTTTCTTCCTTCCTTCCTTTCTTTCTTTCTTCCTTCCTTCCTTTCTTTCTTTCTTCCTTCCTTCCTTTCTTTCTTTCTTCCTTCCTTCCTTTCTTTCTTTCTTCCTTCCTTCCTTTCTTTCTTTCTTCCTTCCTTCCTTTCTTTCTTTCTTCCTTCCTTCCTTTCTTTCTTTCTTCCTTCCTTCCTTTCTTTCTTTCTTCCTTCCTTCCTTTCTTTCTTTCTTCCTTCCTTCCTTTCTTTCTTTCTTCCTTCCTTCCTTTCTTTCTTTCTTCCTTCCTTCCTTTCTTTCTTTCTTTCTTTCCTTTTCTCTTTCTTTCTTTATGTGTTTTTATTCTTTTTAATGGAGAAAGCTACAAAGCTCAGCAAAAACCCAATGAGTCACTTATCCAGTTTAAGCTGAAGTTCGCAATGAAAGAAGCAAATACAACTATTTCACCCTTTCCTCCTTCAGAGGAGGAGCTGAGATTCTCAGTCACCTGAATAAAAGCTCTGACTTCCTTGTAGGGAATAAACATTGCTAGAAATACAGGTGTGTGGTTCAGATGACATTTAGGTAGCGCTGGTAATACAGAGTTATTTTGTTCTATCCAAATGTGCAGGAAGTGCTCCATGAAGAGTTTATTTGGAAACTTCTGTGGAATTGCAGGATCTGGGACAAATTAATGCTTTCATATCTGTGTGTATACAACTTTCTAGGCACTGTATGCCATAAAACCTAGCAAGGCAACACATACAAGTAAAGGAAATATCAATGAGAAGCAAAAGTCAGAAAATTGTACTGAGCAAATTTTTCTACAATAATGAGATATATACAGTCCAAGAAAGCACCAGAAAGTTTGATTTAAAAGAATTTTTTATTTAAGAGCATAAGCAGTGTTAAAGAAAGAAAATCACTAGGCAAACTATTCTCAAGATATAACCTGTGGCAAAAGAAAGGACTTGTTCAAAATCACACTGATGTAAGTACTAGCATGTGATGTACACACAAATGCTCTTGATCTGAAGTGTCTCAAAATAATAGACTATGAGGGCATGCAAAATGAGAAAAAAAATAGGACCTTATGGGAGTATGGGGGACTATTTCAGAACCACAGAATGGCTGAGGTTGGCAGGGACCTCTGGAGACCATCTACTCCAACCCCTCCACTCAAAGCAATACCAGCTACAGCAGCTTGCTCATGGCTGCTTCCAGCTGGGGTTTTGAATATCTTCAAGGATGGAGACTCCACAAACTCTTGGGGCAACTTGGTCCAGTGTTCAACCACCCTCAGAGTAAAAAAGTGTTTTCTTATGTTTAAACAATTTGTGCCCACTGCCTCCTTTCCATTCATTGAATACCACTGAAAAGTGTCTCACTACTCTCTCTTCTTTTTTACCCTCCGTTATGATTGTACACATTGAGAAGATCTCCCTGTGCTTTCTCTTCTCTCAGCTCTCTCAGACTCTCATATGAAAGATGTTTCAGTCCCTTAATGATCTTTGTGATCCTTCACTGGACTCAGTCCAGTATGTCGATGTCTCGGTTGTACTGAGGAAACCATACCTGGACCTAGCAGTCCAGATGTGATCTCACCAGGGCTGAGGGGCTGAGCAGGGGTAGTGGGGGAGTCAGTGTATGACTGAAAGAAAAGAAATCACTGATAAACCTTACAACAATATAATATTAGTGATAAACTAAAAAATCTGACACCAGTGCTAAAAAAAAAAAAAAAAAAAATTGCCCCAAAGACACTGAATCTGGATGATGCTTAAAGGATTCCAATCACACATCAGTGAGACCAAGAGAAGAACTCAGTATCTTTGTGCTCATACTTCAGGAAATCAACAAAAAAAATGAACAACTTCTGAACGTCATAAGTGTGGATGGCTCAACAAACTGGTAGAGGAACATGGAGTCAAGATTTTCCTGCTTATAATCAGGTAAAACTTGTCAATGAGCAACTCTTCCAGGGCAACTTGCAAACCAGAATATACATGCGTGTGCACACATAAGCAAAATATACAAAAGCTCAGAAAAATTTAAATGAAGTAGCTCACTGCACAAGCTTCTCAGTGACCTAGAAAGGACCTTCTCAAGAAACACTTTGCCTGATGAGAGCAATGATGTCAATGCATTGCAAGGCAAGGTGGGCAAGTGATATTTTTGTTCCACTGAACCATTATACACGTCACAATCAAGGAACTGCTCTCACA
>VXAL01014041.1:100430-115459 GCA_013399475.1 Chauna torquata | reverse complement strand
AAAAAAAAAAAAAAAATTGCCCCAAAGACACTGAATCTGGATGATGCTTAAAGGATTCCAATCACACATCAGTGAGACCAAGAGAAGAACTCAGTATCTTTGTGCTCATACTTCAGGAAATCAACAAAAAAAAATGAACAACTTCTGAACGTCATAAGTGTGGATGGCTCAAAAAACTGGTAGAGGAACATGGAGTCAAGATTTTCCTGCTTATAATCAGGTAAAACTTGTCAATGAGCAACTCTTCCAGGGCAACTTGCAAACCAGAATATACATGCGTGTGCACACATAAGCAAAATATACAAAAGCTCAGAAAAATTTAAATGAAGTAGCTCACTGCACAAGCTTCTCAGTGACCTAGAAAGGACCTTCTCAAGAAACACTTTGCCTGATGAGAGCAATGATGTCAATGCATTGCAAGGCAAGGTGGGCAAGTGATATTTTTGTTCCACTGAACCATTATACACGTCACAATCAAGGAACTGCTCTCACAACCACATCAGCATGTCTCTCCATGTAAAAGACATTCTCATCAGAGAATACACACAATGTTGTGACTTGAGAGTATCATAAGATGTTAGCAAAATATGCGCTCGGCTCCATGTGGAAATTCAAATACCTTGATCGAAAAAGCAATTGTTAGTTGTGGTCCAGATGATATGACATAAATTTTCATATCTGAAAACTGAGCAAAAGTGGAGGAATAAGAGGAGATCTGAGGTCATTTACCTCAGGCATCCTCTCTCAAGAAGGTAGCAGGATTTCTGCAATTACACCTGCAGTTCTTTATTACACTCATTACGCTGCAATACGTATAATCACAACACCAACATTTGCCATACTTTCTTAGGGTGTCCACATTCTCCTAACCTCCTATGTACTTTCACAGTAGCTTGATTCTACAGATGTTTCTTAGAAACTTCCTTGCTTAGGCAATTAAGGTAGCTCAGTTTTAGCTCTGAAAAGGAAAGCTTCAATGCTTTTTTTTTGGGGGGGGGGGGGGGGGGGGGGGGGTGGGAGAGNGGGGGCGGGCGTGGAAAAGCCTGGAGAATCCAAACCACTTGCCAGGAATGACAATTTGGTGATGAGTGAAGGAAACAATCAGAAGTCTGTGTACACAGGATGCCGGAGGCTCAGGGAAGGAATCCTACAGGGAACAATTTCACCACACTTTGGTTTGCAAGTCAAATAGAGTTCCAGATCTGAATTATAATTACAGTCCTGCTGAAAGTTTGAGTCTCAGCTTCTGAACCGAGATCACAACAAAATATGAATAATAATGCCTCAATTCATCACTCACCAAAATCAGCACCAGGTAGCCAGTAATACTGAAGGCCCAAATATTTAATCAGGTTCGAATAAGTATCCTCAGAACATGACCAATCCCACCTAGGCAGGTAGCAGCAAGGCCGTATAACCGTCTAATTTCTTTGATCATCTTGGAAGAGTTTATTCTCCAGATGTATATAATCCTCAGGAAAACTATGAGTATTCTCTTTTTATAGAAAACAATTTATGGCAGCAGTCCAACAATATGACTATAAATCTGGGTATCTGCCGAAGAGTGGTTTGGTAAACATTTAATCTTTGTTTCAAGTTTCCAAGAAGCTGTTATATATAATTCAGCAGGTCCCACTAATGAGACAAGCCAATAAGAAAATTCAGACTTAGCACTGAGTGGGGACAAGCCCAAACTAACAAATTCTGCTTGAGGATCTGAGTTGGTGGAAGTGGTCTGAGAAGGAGCTAGCAGCAGCCCAGGAGAACGGCAGAAGACAGCAAGAAGGTAGGAAGCAAGGAGGCAGAGGCACATTGCTAGGGGACAGTAGGAACTGGGAGCAAAAGGAGAGGAAAATAGAAAAGAGAAGAAGGAGAAAGAAGTGAAGAGATAAGGAAACAGAAGGTCAAAGGATGGCGGTACACAAGGGAAGAGGAAAAAGCAGTGGCAGTGATACCGAGCTATAAAAAGGCAGGGAATCACTCATATAGGTAACTTTGAAAAGAATAGAATATTGATTTTAAAGCCTTAGAGATTGGAAAATAATAATAATTTTGGCTAAAAGAAAACTCTCCAAAACCTCCCCTAAATCTTTAAATCGGGTGAAACCCAAAAGGTGAGCACACTGTTAAATGAAAGAAGAATTGCAATAGCAATGGTATTGAAGGTAAATACTAGTATATTAGTTCTGTAAAATGTAACAAGTAGTTATTAAGAGCAGCTGGGGAATGTTTTTGAAACGAAAGGTAAATGCACTTAACATTTCTTTCTGAAGAACCATTAATTCTATCTAATCAGAACCTCAAATAACTTTTTTTTTTTTTTTTAATTTTCTCTCCTCATAACCACCAGGGGGATGCATTATGTCCAACATGTAGGATGATGTTGAAGCATATGGAATCAGAGCTTTGTGGTTTGGGAGAAGCGGTATTTTACTACGATAATAACACCATTTCTGCATAACTAGCCACTGACCTTTGTTCTTCTTGTCAGCAAATAGACCATCTTTGTAACAAAAGTAAAGCTGAGGGATTTGAAAATGTCAAAATAGCAGAGCAACAAAGAGCCCTTGGCCCATATAAATATTTACATTTGAAATATCCATTTGCTGAACTGAATATTTCAGCTGTTGAGGGCAGCTTGAATCTCATTACATCAACCCTGCAGGCCTATTGGATCTCTTACTTTGAACACAGACAAGAACAGCACTTTCACTGTGTGATAGGCACATTCCAAGCACACAGCACACTTACAAAGTGGGTTGTATTCCAGCAATGCCATGTCTCTGCTATTCAATTTTTATGATAGCATCCAGACTCCACAGCTGTGTAGCTTTCTAATACTGAATACAGATCTCTCACAATACAGCTGTCTTGATTTTTTTTAGCTTTTTAAAATTTATTTATTTATTAACAAGGAATAATAAAAAAAAAATCCTCCTAAAACTAGCCTCAGCAATGTGTTGCCTAGTGGAAAATCCATTTTAATTCACTAATTATTCTCCTCTGGAGCTGCAGTGAGTAAAATACTATCCAATGCTTTCAATTCATGCAGATTAACATATGCAGCCCTTCGTCTAGATCCAGACAGCTCAGCCCCCCTTGACCCAGTCTTCCTCATGATCAACACATCGAGAGGAGCCTCTGTGTACAGACCTGGTCCTCCATCCTGCCAGAGACCCTTCTGCCTCATGCCCTTGCAAGGCACCAGGTCTTTGGGGTAAGACTAGAGGAGAAGAGGGAAGAAGGAATATGAAGGTATGTCTTCTCCTTTTTGACCTTGCCTTGCAAAGGAAATCCATGCAAAAGGCGTCCCACATCCTTACTGGGAATTTCAGTATAAGTGGGCTGCAGGGACATCTGCCAAGTCAATAGTCTTTGCAACTACAGCTTCGTTTAATGTCTACCTCCCAGCAGAAAGACTGGGGGCAATAGGCCACAAGTGAACACTGGGGGCAAAGGGTCTCCAGTGGAGTTATCCTCGCCCCCCTCATATGCATTGCCACCCTTGCCCCTTCCACTGGAAGCAGTCTGTTCCAGAAAATAAAACAGGAGAAGTTCAGGAGGGAAATGAAAATGCATTTTTCTCCTTTTTATGTGTTTACTAGATAGAGAGAGATCCAAACTCGCATTTTTGATGTAATACAGTGCTTGCTTTATAGTTTTTCCAACTTTAGTGTGTAATATGCTTTGAATATGCCCAACTATATGTGTATTTACTGTTGCAGCTTATTTGGAAGTGTTTGGTATAGGCTGCTCTGTTACTTCTGTAGATGTCAACTGCCAAATAAATAGAGAAGATGCTGCTGTGGGCCCTTCTGTTTCCATACACATGCTAAATTTCTCCACTGTCCTGCCTTCGCTCCAGGAAAGGCTCTAAATCAGGCACTACTGATTTGAGCAATTTCATTCCTCAAAAGTCCTGCACTCTCGCTTATTTCTGATAGATTTTACTCAACACTTCCTGAATATCCTGGTAAAAGGGTAAAAAGCTAGAAAAGTTTTCCAGTCTCCAAATTTATATTCCAGTTTGTTTTTATTTCATCTTACTTTCCAGCACTTCTATGACAAATAAATTCTACTGCTCCTGTTAATATTTTATAAACCAACAAACAGCTGTAAAATGAATCAAACCCAAGTTTAGTGAGTCTATAAATGGTAAATTGGCAGTATATACAAAAGTTGGCCTAATAGGGATATTTCCATCTTTTTCTAAAGCTCTTTATAATCAACATTATCAGTGAATACATCTTAAGGGAACTCTGTGATAACATAATGATCCTCAAAGACTTGTGGCTATACTGATGTGCCAGAACATGGAGTACGTCAACAGCGAAAGCGTCATTCTGGCTTGGAGAGTGTAACTATTAATGCTTTGCAAGTATGCTTTGCCTGGAATGTAATGAACTACAAATAATTGCCTGTAGTGTGCTTTAGCTTTGCCCAGGTTCTGTGAAAACACTATCTTCCTTTAATTGAACTGATTTTTCCTCTTTACCATGTATATATTTTTTCTAACCACTGCCTAACTGATTGAAATGAAACACAGACTCTCATATGGAAAAATGTGATGGCTGTGATTAAGACTAAAAAGCAATCTACTACTCACTCTAGTCACCGATAGATTACATTCATAATAAGGTTTATCAGTGTTTCCAAGTATTCTTCTATGAAGTCATTACTTTATTGTCTATGTACAAAAATACATAGTTATATAATGGAAAATCCTTCGATATCAAAGTTCAAGCATACAAAGTTGCCTTTATTGGGGCAATTAAGTAGGTTTTATTACTCTTACCAAGTGCATGGTGTGTGAGAGCTAAAGAAGAGCTGGTCATACTAAAACTGTACAGAGGATACAGAGGACGGTTGGTGTTACAGATCACTTTTAGCCAAATAAAGGAGCAAGCACCTAAACACACACACACACAAGCACATGTGGGACTACTTATGTACTTTAACACAAAGGGCAATTTTGCAATTCAAAGCCTAACATTCATGCATATACAAGCAACTATTTGAAAGGTATGTACCATGTCTGTAAAACTTAACAGCTGCCTATAGTTCACACCTTTGCAAAGCCAGAGCACAGAGGTGTGCACACCCATTTATGTGCACTTTTATGGTCCCATGCATGGAGGCCTGGCACAGACCAAGGTGAAATTGCAGTTTCTAATGTGCATCATAGTCACAACCATAGTTTCATGATGCAGAACCCACAGCTTTTACAGCTCATTGCCAGTAATTGCCTGGGTCATGTCGCTCTTGACCTTTCTCTGTGAGGGGTTGTTCAGCACACAATGAGTTGCTTGTTCTACACATTCAGATGCTTTCTCCTTGTGGACCGAGACTTCCTTGTGTTAGTGGATCAGGAGTCCTGCCACCTCCTAGTTTCCACGTGAGGAACCACAATGAGTGGTATGTCTTCCAACTTTCGTATCAGCCCACAGAAGGCTGCAGCAGTAGCATCTCAAAGCGTGTGCTTCCTTAAAAAGGAGGCAATCATACAGGAAATGGGCCTTTTGAGACTTGACCTTTGGAAGGTACCTGTACAGTGTCCCTAGCAGGAAGCTAGTCAAGAAATCACTTACCCTGCTCCTTCCCTCCTGTCAAGGCACTGAAAGACACTTTCAAGCCAGCTACAACAGAATATCCCCATGTATTGTCTGGAACCTTCCACCTGCAAGGACTGACCCAACCTCACTCTGATTAGCCTGAGAGATCTGGTGTCACATGTGTACATGAAAAGCACCTAGACACTTATTAAATATGCATTCCCTTTCCTACTAACATCGTTCCATCAATATTTTAATGCCATGTTGCCTGTTAGATTGTGTTCCTTCTGTAACATGAGGTCCCTGCTGGGGCAGATGGACACCACAGAAATGGATGCATTTATGGATGACATTTCTTTTAGTATGAAGAGATGTCATCAGTAGTGAGTTTCTGCTGTAAACGCTTACTGTTCTTTCATCGGGAAATACCATCTCTGTTCCCTTCTACAAATAAAGCCAATGGGGCAGAGTGAAGGTGTACAATGTAAGGCTGAACATGTTCAAGCACAGATAATTGTTTATTACCAAAGAGAGCTAGCTTGTGATCAAGGTCATTAAATTAAACTTAATCCAGTGAAAATACACTGACTTTATTGCCATATATGAGCAGTAAATTTGGATCACTCTTCCTGGAGTGAAATTCACATCTATATGAAGTTTGTCTGTGGATTTTATTTCCTGTTTTTCACAATCCCTTTCTCCTTTTTTTTTCTTTTCTTTCTTTTTTTTTTTTTCCCCCCCTTTCCTCTCCTCTGGTTATAGACTAATCATTGCCAAGTTTCAGTCATTTGCCTGAAAAACAATAGCTCGCAGTCATTGTGCTAAACAGCCCATTTTGTTATTCTTGCCACAATCCGTAGTGTTCTCAGTTATTGCTCCTGATAGGTATCATTAAGGTTTCCATGTTGTTAGTCACTTTAGTCACTTTCCTGATCTTTCATGTTTCTCTTGCCCAGGAAGCAGCTTTTCCTGGAAACATTCAAAAAGAATAAAACCTGATCACAGCCAGCACTTTGGGGTAATGGCATCTAGGATCTAAATCCATTACTTTTTTTTTTTCTTTTTTTTAAGTTGGCAACTCCAATTATAAGTGGGAAAGGACAGATTAAGCCACTTGTGTTCACACTAAGTCATTCCACAGAACTCTACAGACCTAGTTACGAGAAACCTTGTTCAGTGTGAGTAATTTTGGATAGCAGTGTCTAGGAGTTTGTAGCACACTGGATGTAATAACAGGACATTAGACTGGCATGAACCTGCTCATTTCAGCAGGTTTCTTTACACCAACCACAAAAAATCAGCAAAGGTACTGAGGCTGTCTGAAGGCTCTCAGATGACTTTAAAGCTCTGTTTGAGGGATGAGTGTGTAGCCACCACACAGGGAAGGAGACCTTTCTGTTCACAACATGAAAGTTCTCTTTTTCCCCCTGCTGTCAAGAAGGCCCCTGGCATCCCTTTTGCAAAGCAAGAAAAAGGGTTGAGAGGGCTGTGGTGGCTGATGTGCGTGCAATGGCACCCACATTGCCATGGAGCTAGCCAGGGCCCAAGCATGCACTGGAATAGGCACAGGCACTGGAAGCCACGACGTGACTGTTGCTTCAACTCAGACTCTAGACTCCAACCTTGAACCTGAAGATTTGCTGAATCAGCTCTGATCTAAACAGCTTAGAGCACACGAGTCAGGATATCCTCCCTTTGATGGGAAAGTACTAAGTAAAAGGTGAGCCAGGTCCTCCAGAAAAGACGTTTGAGGTCACAGGAAAGAAGAGTCAGTTTCATATCACTTCAGCAAACAACCCCTCTCTAAAATGTGCTACAAGTTTTTAATATCAAAACAGGAAAGGCAGGTCTTGGATTAGTTTTTACTGTTTCATCTCAAAGGTTCACACACAGTAAACTAAACCCAGCATAGCAAATGCTAAGGTTTCAAACTAAAGTTAATTTGCAATCCTAACATGATCAATCTATTTCCCAGCAGAAAAGGATCAAGATTTTAGTTAGCATCTTTTTGATGATGCAGGCAGAATATTGCAATTTGAGAAGAGAAATTCCAGGCAGCTGAGTTTAATTCTTATCTCATATATTTTTTGTATGAATTTACAGGTGTCAGAAGTGTCTTACAGAACAGGCAAGTATACAGACAAAACCTTCATCTTTAATATAAAGCTGAGAAAATATACCATTTTTGTTAGTAGTTCAATAAAGAGATATGAGTTCACTTCTTTTACAGTTTACATCTCAAACAACAGTGGGATGCCAAGCACTGCATTAGCATGCACCATAAAGCAACTGTACTTGCAATACTTCCTATCCTCCTCTACTGTTAATACTCCAAAAAAGTTTTCATGTTGCTGTAATTTTAGTGTGCACAGTTTTCTGAGACAGTGACATCTGAGGAAGAATCAAGGAAAATCCATAATTTTTGAATTGGGCAAGACTGTGAAAGAAAAAAAAATCACAAAGTGTCTCCAGGATGAAAGAGTAACACCATATCATTCACCTTTGAGGCACAGATTCCTTCAAAAATGACATAGCTGTGAAACTGAAAGCTCAGCACAGAAACAGTTCCTGGACACCTCCTGTGTGTGCATATATATAGTATATGAAAAGTTAGGGACGTACTTATGAGTAGCAATACATATGCAGCAGTCACCATCAGCAAAGCCAGTAATTTCAGAGAAGTTGAAATACTTCTGCAGACAGGTAATATTTTAAAAGGAATGTGCAGGCCTTCTTTTGGCTTTTTTGCTACAATAACTCAGTCTGGGGGACGCTTGAACAGAAGAGGGATACACCTTGCATTTCACCAGAAAGTGAGGGGTGAGTAGTGTGGTATTGAATAAATCATAATCCTACAGGCTGGGAAATATTCTTCCAGCTCCGCAGGGGTTAAGCCTATATTTGATAGAAGTGTAAATCATCATCTTTTTGTTGGGGGGAGAGAAAGAACTTACACTCAGATTTCTCCTTGAGAATCTGCCAGTGCATTTGCTGTTATGAAATTACTAAAATAAGCTTCTGCACATATGTCCTTAAAAACACTTTGACTGCATTCCCCTGGAATTATTAAGCTTCTTCAGAGTCTGTAAGCCAGTGAGAAAGGGATTAGAGGGGTTACTTTGTGCCTCTGTGCCCATAAAAATCCCTTGGCTACTGCAGCACACTGCTCAGAGTGTCCTGAAAGCTTTCATATAATCCCTGCCTCCCAGCCACTGTCACTACTGTGTTCCCTTTATTTAGACACATTCAAATTTCATGCTGTAATCCAAAAGCACTCCAGCACGGAAACAAGATCCACATCACAAATCACATTTAAAAACAAACCTGCCAGTTAGAGTGGAGCAGCACGGCAACTACATGATAAAGCCACCCTCAGTTTTATGCTGAAAGGAAAACCAGGAGATGTAAATTGGCAGTTGGCATCTGCTGGCATTTCCTGTTCTCCTGGTTGTTGAGGACAGGGATCATTTTTATACCTCTGCTTGTAGGAGAGGTCACAACAGGACACCAAGCCTTGACTGGATTTGCATGTGAGTAAGAATACAGGATAGCAAAAATAAAGATCTGCTTCCTGTAACCATTTAGGGGATTTTCATGTCAGAAAAGAACTCACTCTGACCAGTGTTGTTGAAAATAAGTCATTATATCATAAGCAGCAGTAACACAGGACTGCAAGCTATCTTCTGGGTCACAGAGTCTGTTTCTAGTGCATGCACAATATTATATAAACCCTTTCCCTAACTCATCCTTAAAATCCCTAATTTTTTTAAAGGCAACTTTTCCCCGACATAAATTCAGAGAGGAATTCTCTGCTGTGGAAAGGCTTGGATGAAGCACTGCCATTAAAAGCAGCAACAGTTGTAAACATCTGAAGCGAATAACCTCCAGATCATGATGTTAAAGTAGAGAAAAAACTGTCAAATGTGCATTGAAACAACCTCTGCAAGACAGAATTGAAAAATCTCTTCTGTGGAGCCAACCAGTCACAAAAACTTCCTGGGTAAAAGGGAACCTGACACTGCTGGTCAGAAATCAACTTAGAGGGCAAAACCAGGGCTGGAACAGTTAGAGAGGAAGCTGCTTGTCATGATCTCCCATCTGCATGTGAAGGGAAACCCAGCATCTCTTACATTTGCAGCAGGTGCCAGAGCAAGAGTGGTCAGAGTGAGGGCAGCCTGGTAACCCAGCATCGGCACTTGGCTCGCTCCCTCCCTGCCCCCTCCCGGTTGCCTGTATCCCTTGGCACATCATATCAGCATATCTTGGTCATCGAGTGTGAAGTGGAGATAATAACACCTCTTGTCTGCATGTCTATTGAAGTTCTAAATGCCTTCCAACAAAGACTGTCTCTTACTTTGTTTACCAACAGCATGTAGTACATGGGCTGTGGTCTCATACACGGTTCCTGGTCACTAATAATCATTATTTTAATAGTGATGCTAAAGATAGTAATTAACCAATACGAATCTAACAACAGTGAAGCCACATTCTTTTTGTTTTTATCAGAATTTTTATCCTAAGTATAGGAGGTTACAAGAGTCAGAAACGTAGAACAGCTTTGCCTGCTTTGGGGTGACTGCTGGTGGTCTCTGGCTGCGTGCAGGATGCACCTAGGAAGGCAATACAGATACTTTTGTATGCAATGAATATATGGGCGTTTGGACACTGACCACTTCTGAGTATTCAAAACTGCTGTCTTCTGTGCACTACCTTTTTGCAGGGCAGCCAGAGAATTTATTTCATACAAACCTCAGCAAAATAGGAACTCTGAAATATTATATTATGATAATCTCACCAGACAAATAAGTAAAGGGTATGCACTGGAAACTGAACAGATCATATCTTTCCCTGATTAATTCACTCACCTCTTTCACTTTAACAATAGTAAATGACCAGGAATACCAATTCTTACTTATTCCGAATAAAGGATTTGATAGATCCATGGTACAGAGCAGAAGTTCAAACAGTAGTTAAGAACTGCAGCCTGATACTAAACCCTCTGGGGTTTGAACAAACTCTGCTGACAGTGCTTGGCTAATTTTAAAAATTGCTCCAATTAATTTTTTTGATAAATGAGCTCCCAGAGTGACATATTTCAAACATAAAACCTTAATATTCCTTTCTAGAGAACTATGTGCCATTGTTCATGGGGAAAAAGGAGGAAGTTCTGAGCTAATTTTTAAACCCAGGGGAACAACAACAGCCAGCTAGCTGCTGAGGCTTTTTTCTTGATCCCTTGCAAATTCTCTTCAGCTATTCATGGCCAAAATGTGCCATGTGCCAATCTGAAATCATGTTGGTGGAACTGGTGGAAGGGGTCTCCTTTTCATACTCCTGGCAGACTTACGTCAGAAGGCTGTCAGGGATAACCATCGCTATTTATAGGTAATCCCCCTTTTGAAAGGTCACCCTTCATTGTGTGTTCATTTCCCCTGTCTATCCAAAAATCATTCTCTTGGAGTTTAACCCTAATGGCTATTTTTAAAGCAGGTAAAAATAAAATAAATCATACAATAAAACAGAAGATGGTGTCTGTTTTATAGCTGACAGCCAAAGGAATGCATAGCACTCATATTATCTCCTGTGGTTTTAATTGCAACATAGACACTTTTTCTTTAAACCACCTCACTATCTTTGCCCAGGAGCAGGCACTTGCTTTACATGTTGTATGTTCTTGATAACAGCACATTTGAGCATTGAATCATTTCCCTTATCAAAAGTACTCACGTGCAAGCACAGAGCCCTTTATCAGCCCAAATTGTATCTCACAGCAAGCTGGAGAGCAGAGTGGCACCTGCTCTGCATTTCTCAGAACTTCTGGTTCTGAGAAAGGGAACAAAACATTTCCTACATTATGCCACCCTCAATGAGGAGCTTTCTCTCCTTCTATACATGAGTGCTCATCCTGAGCTGAAAGCTGACTGCCTTTCCCACTTTCTGCCGGGCTGCCAGTTGAAGGAAGCAAGTAAAGCGATGACAGCACTAAGCGCTAAAACAGAAGTGCTGAATGGAAGAAAAAGGAAAGTGTATTTTTATGGAAACTAGTGCACAGCAGTATCCTAGTACAGTGATGCTTTCTGTATTTTGGCATCATCAAAGTTCAATTAATGGAACCAAGATGACCACCACAATGGCAAGAGGGTGAGCACGATGCAGAGAAGAAGGAACGTGTGAGAGGAGGGGAGATAAAACAGGGTGAGGCTTTGTGAAAGGCACCTGACAAGAAATGGGCAGAGGATTTAAGAAGAGAGGACTTAAAAGCTTGGAGATAACGCATAATATTTCTTTCAAATAAACTCTCTCATGCTTCTATCCTTCTTAAAAGAAAGAGGTAAAGGTAATGTGTGAAGCCTTCTCATCACACTTCTAAGAGTGGGTAGACAGGGATGTGGGTTGGCTTTCCTCAGGATCGACAGCACTGCCTTTTGCTGAGCTTTATCATCATGTCAAGCAAAATGGAGCATGCTACTGCAGGGAAGGCAAAATAGCTTCAGGTTATGAAGGGCTGCACCAGAAGTAGCTCTCAGTGCCATTATTGTGACTTCTGTCCTGATTAAATTTTGAGCATAGATGTCAGGGTTTGTTCCACAGCAAATAATGGCTAGACTGCAGAGGTGGACAAGGGAATTGGTGATCTCACTAGGGCCACACAATGAGGCTAATTCTGTAACATACACTGCGGCTTCTTTGTTCTTGATCTTCGCTAAATGGGGCCTGGCTTAGAGGCAGCCTTTACATTTTTAAACTGTTTAAACAATTAAATCATTAATCAAAGCAACAACTGTGTTAAAGAAAATAGAAAGCAATGAAATTGTTCCTCAAAAGAAATTGAAAGGATTACAGTTACTCTCCGAGATCATGTTTGAACAGGAAACACAGGGCTATAGTTCTTGGACTACTCACGTAAATGACTCATCTGCAGGGAAAAAAGAAGGAAAAAAAAAAAAAAAAACCCATAAATGTCAGATCACTGGGTGATGATTTTCACCAGCTTCCATTAGGTAAACTGCTATTTCCAAGATTTCTTTGTGGATCTCCAAACCCAACCCCCTTTTTATTCCAATAGGCATGAGGGTTTAAATCCTTTAAGCTACTTGAAAATCTCACTCACATTTGTGGTTTAAAGTGCTCTTCTAGATACTGTGCGGGCGGAATTTAAGTTTAGATAGGATTCACCTCACCTAACTGCAGCCCTGTAAAATTTAAGCATCTAGTCTGAGATTGTCATCTAGGTTACTTGAACAGACAGTGCAGAGAAAATTGTCCCTCTAGAGGGTTCATCCCATCTATTCTACACACTTAATTTTTAATGATATGAATCATCCTTTGGAAATGCCTGTACCTCTCAACTGACTACAGAGGGAACATATGGGGCCCTTTGAGAATAAACACTTCTCTCTTAGATGGCTGATGTCCCACCTCCTGTGGCCACTATTAAACCAATACATCCACATCAGACTTGCTTGTATTTTGGATGAAGAAGAGTGTGGAGAAGGATGCTGCAAGCCCGATGTCTCCCATGCCTGAACTGACAAGGAGGAATGAGAAGGGAGGTGACAAATGTTCCCACCTGCAAACTGCCTGTAGGAGTCAGAGGTCAGCAAGGAGATGTGCTCCTCTGTACTTGCACCTTATCTTACCTCCCTGGAGGTGGGAGGAAGGAAGGAACAAGCTAGACATCTCTGAACAAAGCATCAACCTAGTTTTCATTTTGTAGTTGAATTAGTCTTGATTTTAGATAGCTCATTATCGTGAGAACCATTCCTCAATGTTAAGGGAAGAGTATAGTTGGAGAGGGTGTCACAAAATGTGTTATCACCCAGTAAGAGCCCATGTGATCAGCAGCAGGGCCTTGCCCTTCCACTTGACTGTGTAAAGCTTGTGGAGGATTTATTAAGACACTTTAAGAAGTCAACGTCAATTATGTGGCACCCAATCAAGTTAATGTAGGCATAGCGAAGCTTCTCCTCTCATTAAGGTCGTTGTCTGTCTCTCATTCTGGAAGGGTTATTTTTGTTTGGTTGGTTGGGTTTGTCTTTTTTCAAGGAAGGTGTCAGGTGTTATTTCAAGACTTATGTTTTCATCTTTCCTTTTCCTATCAGGAGCTCCTTGCAGAAAGGAAACCTACTTGAGAATAACTGTCTAGTCCCCCAGGACAGGATCACATGACTAGCCAGAAATCTACACTACATGGTTTTCCTTGTGTTTAGTGGGTCAGCAGAAGATGTCTTCTTCCACTGGAGCAATGGAGTAGCATTATAAAAGTGATGTCTCAGACTCCCAGAAAATTCTTAATATATGCTCCACTATTTTTGTAACTCCTCCACCCAACCTTTAATAGCAATGGTGTGGGAAAACCCTTTGTTTTAATATTGCTTCCAGTGTGTTAGCAGCAACCTCACTTAGAATGAGGTTGGATTCTTAGTTTGTCTTCACCTTGTAGATGAAAACTGAGTCAGAGACCCACAGATGGCAGTTGACTTTGAGCTGTTAAGTGCCTAACAGGGAGTCCTTCTTATCAAGAATACAGTTTTGGTTTCCTGGTTTGTTACAGCAAAGTCTGCTTCCACTTCAAAATGAAGCATGTTTTCTCCCTTACTCTAGCAAATGGAAATTAGTTTTTAACTGAGAACAGCAGTTTCTGAGTAACACATAAATATTTTAAATAGCCCTGAGATCTCCATACAATTGTACTCCTCAGCAGGAAGACAAAGCATCTGTCACTCCTCTGTTAGTGTCAGTTTAAGCTAGAATCACCAACACACTGTAGACTTTAGCATAAGTAACACCCAAACGCATTGATGGGCACCTAACTGAGAAGGTACTTGTAAAAACTCTTTGTTGATTTTGTTAGTATTTTGCAGAAGATAGCTTGGGGTTTTTTGTTTGTTTGTTGTGTTAGTTTGTTTATTTATTTATCCTGTAAGTATTTTAGGCCCTTAGATTCATCTCTTTTGAAATTTTGTGCAACCCCCTGGTCAGAGGTATCATGGGTTGTCTCCCCTTCCCCATGCCTGAGTTTCAGGGAAGGGAATCAGTTACAGTCTCAAACATGGAGTTTAGTTTCTTAACATATTCTTCAGAGTAAAGCTGTGGTTTAGTCTTTCCTGATGAACAAAACATCAGCATTTCTCCAAGTCTTTGGCCTCTTCAGCCTCTGCCCCTCACATACCTGCTGTCATCTGACTTCACTTGGGAGAATACATAAATGCAATTTTAAACTAGTTACATTTGTGTTATATGCTATGATTATGCCACTATACAAAGCTGGCTTTGCCTATCAAAATTAGCAGTGGGTGGAGAACAGCTATTGGCAGACTGCTCTCACAGAAACTACAAACCATTCTTGTTCTATCATGTGAAAGATTTCTGTTTAAGGAAAGGATTACACTCCTTAAAACCCCAAAACACTTTAATTTCATGAAACAAGTTTTAATCATTCACTGTGCTGTCCAGTGCTGGAAAAAAAAAAAAAAA
>VXAL01014041.1:51414-100390 GCA_013399475.1 Chauna torquata | reverse complement strand
CTCTATAATGCCAACCATTTTCTTCTTTTTTTTTTTTTCCTAAACAGGCAAGATTTTTTGTTTTATTTTGTTTTTAATACATCTTTAACCCCACAACAAAACAAAACAAAACAAGACAAAACTTTCCAAGGCCTACCTATTCTGTAGCTCATACATGAAGTATATTTCTCTCATCTCATTTAATGAGATGAGATTTCTCTCATCTCATCAGTACTCCACAGCATCCCCTACCATGGAAATTTATACAGTTGTTTGTCTCATACTATGTCTCAGAATGCCTCTACAGTGCTGGAAATGTACTGATAATTTTTCCAACTCTCTGCAGATCTTCTTGGAGTGCTTTTAGAAAAAATGCTGGAGCTTGGGGAACTATTTACAGACTTCTGATGTTTTCTTTAATACATAGCCACATGCCTGTGCAAGGCAGAATATTGCCCAGGCTTTCTGTAATCTCAACAGCCACAGGCACCACGGAGCAAAATGTTGGTATCTTGCCTCTCTATAAACAATACTCTCCACCTTCCTACAGAACCCTATGAAATGGAGAAAGGAGAAGAGAAAAAGGTTTTACATTTTGTGCTGACAAGAGCTACAAACATGCAGAAACTGACTTATATACTGGTCTTAACATTTTGCACAACAGTTATAATCAGAGCTTCCCAGCAGACTTGATTTTAACACCCTGTGTGATTTTTTTTTCCACATTCCCTGCATAACATTAAACAGCACTGTAATAAAGTTGCAGTGCTACAAAACACTGGCTGCACTCTTCTTCTGTAAGCTGTGGTTGCCAGACACCGCTAAATGTGAATCTTTTCTGTCATTAGTAGCTCACACGTTTGGAAGAAACATTGAGTTCAAGTTTAAACCGACATTACTAAGACTGACAGGTCCCATTTTTAACCATCCATTCATTGAGGATGCTATTTTAGTCCACTGTTCTATAGAACCAAGATTCCCCCCAGTGACAAAGTGCACTATTGCTAAAACTCAGCTTTCCTTCTGGTAATGTAGCTACACCAAACCCAGAGAAGTGGAGTGTTCAAAAACTCTGTATAGAGTATGCGGCTCACATCACCCTGGAACTCCACTTCTCTCCTCTGCTTCTGTGTGCAGGTGAGGCACTGAAGTATGCGAGAATATCCCCCGGTGCCCTCGGGGAGCACGCCCCCATAGCACTTATTTCGGTGTCTGCCCACCTACGAGAACTGAGTGGAAAGGCAGAACAGAGGGGCAATGTGATGAACACAGATACATTCACAAACAAAAGCCACAACTGATGGATCTTATCTTGGGCTTATCAGCAATTTCTCTTTATGATAAGATGAACAGAAAGATATTCAGCTCATCTGTAAAGGGAATATTAACTGTACCAGGAATACAACCATTTCTAATAGCCATGGCTCAGGAACAGGGCAAAGAAGCTGCTATTTAAAGCCTGATCTTATGAACCAAATAAAAGAAACTGAGAGACTTAACAAGTATCTAGTTCAGATTATATGCACAGTCATCCTGACCCTCCATTGGCTTATAGTCACATTAACAACTGTTGTCCTCATCAGAAACATTTAAAATCCTGTGACTAACCAAAAAAAAATTTACTGTGGAGAATAAGCTTTAATCAACAGAAGTCATGACATCTAAGGTTACAGACCCACATGCGAGCTGAGGAAAATAGGCATTTACATCCTTGCCTGTCAAGAAAGAGCCAAAGGCAAATTCATTCATCAAGCCTATTCCAGATGTCTGCTCTGGGAAGAGATGAAATTAAGTCTAAAACAGCCTATGTGTCTCCATTGACTATAAAGGGAATGTAGTTACCATCTGACACGTAGCCTCTAGCACTTGGGAACCAGGGAAATTCCATCCTCTGCATCAAGGGACAGGTCTCCAATATGTAATGCATTGTCAAAAGGTGTATCGGTCCCCAAAGTAAGGTACTACAGAGTTAGATAATGAAGGGCAACAGAAAAGAAAATAAAGATATATATGCAAGGAAACTGAACAGAAATGAGAACATAAATGAAAATCAACAGGTACATAGTTATAACTATGGAAAAACTTTTATCCCACCCTACAGCATAATTGTTACTAACCATGGGCATATAGGGACTGTATAAATGATGCTAACAAGATTGTCCTGAAGTCCTTGCCAGGTTTTCCTTATGAAAGGATGAAGGAATAGAAGCGTCTACATTCTACATGAATCTAAATTCTAACTGGAAACAGAAATGAGTATCCCATTGATTTTCAATGATATTTAGGCATGCAAGTGGTTGACAGCATGTCTACATCATCAGTGGAACTCAGTTGTGACCCTTGAGTAGCTCCATACAAATTGCTACATCTTCACAGAAAAGCACATAGCTACATGAGGACACTGGCTTAGGTCTCAAATCCCAGACTTGGGGTGTCCCTGCACAGGATGCCACAGCATTGAGTAAGCATGCTCCAGCTCCCTTTAAAAATATGTTCTATCATTTGTAAGTGTCTGAAGCAGTCTTAAAACTGATGCCTCTTTTCTTCACACAGCAAATCACATGAAAACAGAAATGAAATTTTTTGCTTTGCCACAGATGCCTAAGCGGATTCAGGATTTATTTATTTTTTAGTTTACTATGTGAGTCATATTGAACAAAAGAATTAGAAGATCTCCCAACATATACTGTCTCTTGTTGCTGTCCAGGTAGAAACAGACTCACTCATTTCCTGATACCAACTGTGGAAAAACAAGCTAAGTGGTTAATTGCTACTGTAGACAGATCTAATTACCAGGAGAGAACTGAGAGTAAACTGCATGTAGCTGTCACCATTTAAACAGTTTACATTTTGTCAGCAGTACACAAGAATTATTTGAGACCCTGCCAGTAGCGCCTATTTTTGATTTAGGAAAGATAGTGTTACTTTGGATGTTACAGTTGACATCTTATCTTTAAAATAATAAATTGTATGTGTAATACAGGTGTAATAATTCCGCAACTTTGCAAGTGGAAAGCTTTAACTGGAAATGTTGGCTTGTTCTAAGAATTTGTCTTCATTTAGTCCATACTTCTGAACAATACAAAATGTGTGATATTACTCCAGTCTCTGGAGATCTGGTTGAAATTTCATACATAGTTTCAATCACAGCACTAACAGGAAAAGCTAGGACAATATTCATTCAGTGCAGATAAGAAACATGTTGAAGAGAGATTCTGCAAAATATAAGCAGTAGAGGTGATAGCCACACTTTCACTTAGCCTTCACCCCAGCAACCCAATCTCTGCAACAAAGCTGTGTCACAGTCATTGCTGTTGCACACTAGATCTGTTGCTTCTGCCTCCAACTGTATTCAGGATTGCACAACACTGGTTTGTAGCAACATGCGTTTGCTCAGGTGCCTACACTGTGTCCTGCCATCTCTGTAACTACAGTAGGTGACAATTTACAGCAAGAATAAAAAAAATGTTGCAGACATATGACACAAGAGTGTGAAACACTCATGAGTCTGTTTTTCCTTCTAATTTGTTACCTGATTTTACAAATGTGGAGGCTGTTTACAAGCTTTGAATCGGACTTGTCAAAAAAGAAAGATGTTGTAGACTTGGTCCTGGAGCTGAAAAGCTTTTCTCAGTATCTCCTTGTTATCACTTCAGTGGTTCACTGTAGTTAACATTTGACCGAACTTTCAATAGCAAAGAACCTGATTAAAGAAATGTCAAGGTCTAAAATACTACATCTCCTCTTTCTTTATTGACACGTTATTACAATGATAAACTCTGGTGGATATATCACAATGCATCTGAAGGAGGGAAAACTCCTGTCCAGCTGAAAATTTAGTGTTTGTACAAAATTTCACCATTCTGTTTAGTCTTAGAAGCCAAAGGAGGAAAATCAGAGCCAATGAAAGTGACTGTAACTGCTGTATGCATTTAGTCCCATGGACAATGCCATGGCACTATTAAAGTGCAGCTTTTGTACAGCATTTCATGTTTCCCACAGATTCCATCATTTCCTCATGGCCTTTCCAGCACTTGGTGATATTCAGAATCAGATCCTTACCCATTTTCACACTCTGTGTTATAATAAATCCTCTGTTATAATGTTTTTTTAATTTCCTGGTAAATAAATTGAAGTGTGGTCTGCTTTCTCTGTAAAGTACTTGATGCATTCAATGCACTATGTTCATATGAATGTATCCCTCCGTGTTTATGCAGGTGGATGAATTCACGAACCACAACACTTACACAAAAATCTTTTGAAGCCTGCTTGTAGACCTCGATGATCCTTGGACTCAACGATCCTTGTGGGTCCCTTCCAACTTGGAATATTCTATGATTCTATGGCCTACAGAGAATGGTAAGATTTACAGCTATAGATTTAGGATCTTAAATGCAGCCTAGGAAAGATCAAGGGAGGTTTTGTTATGTTTTGTGAACTCAAAGTTGCATTTTTCATATGCGTGGCTCTAGCCATAATATGACATCTGCAGTGGCACTGCCTTTAACCATTTCCTGTGGTAGGAGTGTACGCTTCTCGCCTCCTGTCCCAATTAATTTCTTGTTAACCTTACAAATTACTGCAAAAGAATTGATCATTCTTGCCAACTGCTCACTTCCAGTTGCAAGTAACCTTTCTTGACTAATGTCTTTGCACTGACCTACAAATCTATTAAACCTGGCCCAGTAAAACAGAGATGTAATATTAGAAATAATACTTGGGATGTTCTAAGTGTGTAAGATAGTGATCACATTTATTAGAGCTAGGCCTGATCTCACCTGTCAAAGAGCAGGAGGTCTTATCTTTTCTGGGACTCCTCTTTAATCAGTAAAGAGAGGCACTTCCAGAGCAGTACTCTGCCCAGATAACTTAGACACCTAGTTTAGAACAAGACAAATGGCCAACTCCTCTTCTCTTTTGAGAGGGAGCCCACCTGCCCACTTTTTGGCACTATGCTGAACTTTATGTAGGGTGAACTTAGCTAAGATCACTCTTGTCTTTGGTGAAAAAATGCCTGAGTTCAGCAAATTCAAGAGATGCGCAAGTCTATATCAGATCTGATTTTATCCCAGAAGGCTGGTAAAAAGTATGTATCTATATGTTTTACAACAGTGGGTTTGGTTCTGGGGGGGCAGGAGGGTGTGGGGGTACAGTTCCCTAGAGCTTTGGAAATGCCTCTACAAAGAGCAAAGATCTTAATCATATTTTTAACTTGTCCATGCCATTCTAAAAACATAGGTGGCTTGACACTCTCAAATACAGTAATATTCTGTTTGGCTGCAGGGATGATCTTGCATAACACACTGTAGCAGACATTCAATGCTTTGTACATGCGTGTTACTGGAAGATACATAGTGCATGTCAATTTGCTGACATAAAGGTAACTTTTCTGACTGTCACAGTTTTGGTAGCTTGATTTATCTGTCTTTTGGGAAAACTCTGGGACAGGATTTGAAAAGTCACTGATCTTAGTGGATGTCTGTGCCACATTCTGCAGCACAAAGAGCAGGACGTTTTACAGAGGATCAAAACTGTGTTGCACAACAAATCTTTGGTTATCATTTTTGTTGTGGCAGAAATCTGCTACATAAACCCCTTATTTGCTGTCTATGGACTTACAATCTGCACAGAAAGAAATAAAAAGAAGAGAGATCAAGAGTGAATATTCTTTAAAATTGTGCATCTTTAGTCAGCATATCATTTCCTATTTACCTATATGGAAACTACTGGACTAGAGCCTAAAGCTGTGTTCGCAGCTCTGAGGAGTTTTCTCTGTGAAGTCTCAGACAGCATGGCTGCTTTAGGAGCATGCTGGCAAGCACGAGGGGGTCACTGAGACCTCATGAGGGGATGGCACCGGTGCCCTTCTGGGAGCCCATCTGGACCAGGCAGGTCCGCAAGCTCTGTGATGCCATCCAATCGGGTCCACAGCAGGTCCTTCCCTAGCCTGAAATATTGATGAAGCAACTCAGCAGGAGGAACCTCACCAAGAGGCTCCTCTCTTCTTTAGCTGTGCTCCTTCCCTGCCGGATTTACAGGTAGGGTGGTTGCACAGGTAACAGACTCTACTCTGCACTGGTGTTCACCAGTGCCGAGTTGAACTCCAGTGCAAAGAAACAAAAAAAAGATACCCATGCTATTCACACCACTAGGAAACATATCTCCAATAACTTGTTACTGTATGTGTAAGAATGATAACTTGGCTGTAAAAAGAAGCAAAGAAAATAGAAATCTTTTTACTGAAGACAGTGTTTTGACACCATCAATCTGGTAATCAGGAAATCACTGGTCAACGGAAACTTTGTGGTCAAAATCTTTGCTTCTGAAGGTGTGACCTCAGAACAATGAGGTTTACTTCTAAGAACCAGAAATAAATAACCCCATGCCACCCTCTTTATGAAGGCACAAACTTGGATACAAAGAGTGCTCTGACCACGCTCAGAGTAAATTTGTTCTGCCATTTTTAAGCAATGTTCCTACACCAAATATAAAATGCATACATAATTACAAGCTATTCAACATTGTTCAAGAGACAATTGCTGGCTGAGATAAAAACCTAACAGAGAATGACAGAGCTGGGAAGCAAGTAAAACTGAATTTCACCACTGAAACAGTCTCAGTAGTTCACCTTAGCTTGGTCCCATCTTCACAGTGGGAAATCAACCTGCAGGGTTGGTTTTTGTCAGTAGATGTGTGAGAAGATAAATAATAGATTTGCCCTTAGCATAGTAAAAGGAATAAGGAGGTTTATGTCACCGGGGAGGAGGATTCTCGGATTTTCCCACATTTTGGAATTTACAGGCCATTGGGCAGCAGCAGTTCTGAGATTTTATTGAATGAAATATAGAACAAGTAAAAATTTCTAAATGAATTTGAATTTTATCTGAGTTCTCATGGGTTGTACATTTCAATTGTTCGTAGGCTCATTTAATTTATTTTTCGTCTTCTTGCCTTCTGTTGTGTTTTCTCCAAATAGTTAGTGATTCTCCATACTTCTTCCCAAGATTCAGCAGTCTCCTCTAAATTCCCCTCAGACCTTTGAAAATTTTTTCTCCGACACAATTCCCCTTATTTAGACCTAATGACAAGAATGCCCACCATCTTTGGAAAGGTGATAAAGCTGTTCAGCTCATCCCTACCAAACAATGTCATTGTTTCCCATTAGACAATAATCATCTGTATGGTGAAAAGTGCAGAGAGTCAGAAAAAGGAGTTTGGAACAGTATCAGCACAGGACAAAGAAGGACTGCCTTCCTAATGAGGCCAATGAGCAAAGCAGCTGCCAGAACTGTACTGCACCCAACAGGTTTAAACACGTAGGGAACCCCAGCACTTGTGGAATACAATCCACTGAGCAACCCTTCAAATCTCTGACCAGAGTCAGCTTCTTGAGCTTAAACCCTTGAGGGCATGTGCCACAAGGTCACAAGCATCCAACCTACGTCAGTAGAAGTCTGTAAATTTTATTCATCTGCCACATCCTTACTGTAAAAGTCAATGAGTTCTGCAGGTTTCTAAACAGCTTTCAACTTGCTTGCCCTCACATTAAATGCAAGATAATGTATCTGACTGCTTAAAGGTTTTGTTGTCAAGACATAAAACTTTTTTCCAAATTATTGTCTTTTATTTTCTGGGTTGTAAAGTGTTCAACTAAGCAAATCTGATTTGATTTTACCTTATTCTATTGCTCCATGACTAATTTACTTTTATTGCTTCATAAATGAACTATGTGGGCATTTTACTCAGTTCCAAGTGCATTTTTTATGAAAGTACCCTATAAAGTTTTGTTTGTGGAGTGATAATATTGAACATATTAGCATAAACTACAAAGTCCTAAATGGTCTTTATCTTATAAGCCATTGAGTTCACCTGGAGCATTTCTGTTGTCAGTTCCAGTTTCAGTAATGGACAGAAAAATATTTGCTGTGAAGAACTTTCAGCTCTAGAACTTGTTTCCCAGCTGTACTGCTAGCCCTGCTAGCCTTTAGGGCACAGTGCAAAGTTTATCTCTTTACCTGTACTTCTTCTTAAGAAAATCTGTTGGACTTGTTATCTTAGCAGACATAGCAGGGAAATTGGTTAGACCTGAAGTTACTTGAGGGCTTTTGGGCTCACAGATACTAATTAGCTTGGAGATCCTCTTTTCCCTAACAGTTGTTGGTAAGATGCTGTGAATTATATATTAGGCTTCTTGTGAATATAAATCCACGCAGATGCTTGGGCAGCGGGCACATGTTTTATAGATATGAATGTCAATCAATAAATAAATAGATGTGAGTGCTTCTCTGTAGAGGAGAGTCAGGAAACGATCAGAAGAACAGGGTTAAAAAACAAAAGGAGTATCATAACGCTGAGAGCCAATTTTGGATGATGTCATAGTGTTTTTTTCCTCAATATCTTTTGACCTTCTTTTGTGATATTTCCTAAAAAGCTGTGCCAGTGCTCTAAGGGGCAGGTGCCACAGTGCCACTTGCAGAAGAGCTTCAAATGAATTACATTTTACAAAGTGATAGGGACATACTGGTTACAAGGACACACCCAGTAAGTCATCTCCTTTAAAAACGTTTTACCTTCAAAGTCCAGGTACAAGGCTTCGAGCTTTATAAAGAATGTTCTATACTACAGAGACAGGCTTCTTTTCTCTGTGCAAATGATCCAAGAGCAGATATGCGTAGTTTTAGTTATCATTTACAGCTGTCCAACAAATATTCCCTGTGAAATATACTTCAGACTACAGGTGGTTCCTGAACTATTCAACTATTTTTGACTATAGGCTTATCTCATGACTCTGGCTCACATTCACTAAGCAAACAGCTGTGGTGTCTAAGACCTTGCTGCCTCTCCACTCCACTACCCCACCACCATCCACCCGACCCCCCATCCCAGCTGTTTGTTACTGACCCTTTGCTAAAAATTCTTGCTTCTGTTCCAGATACAGCAAAACCTGTTGCACCTCAGCTGCTCCACTTCATAATCTGGCATCTTTCTGTGAAACAACTTCTATTGCTAAGTTAAGCTCATGTACACGACTGTAAAATGGAACAGCTGGGGTGCAGTAAAATGCTCTATTCTGCCAACTCTGCAATAGGGCCTATATCTTGTTGAAAGAACTGCTGATTTAACTATTTCAGCAAGACCCACCAGAGCTTCTGTCAGTATTCCCCTGACCATGTATTGTCCACTGCATTGCTTTTAGATGCTTCAAAATGTTATAAACAAGGTTGAGAACTTTTGATGCATGTAGTAGTATCAAGTACAGTAACATCACTACAGTATTGGACAACTTTTGCCACCTGTAGGGTGTTACATATATATTTGATTTAAGAGCAGGAATTCTTTACTCATCAAAGAAACAAACACTCAAAATTCATTGAGAAGCAAAGGTGTATGAACTTATGAATATTCATAAGAAATGGGAAAGTGAATCAGAATGTACACAACTATTCTCATATAGTTACCCACATCTAACTCAATCTTAGATGAAATATATACTGTTTAAAGCAGGCTGGGGAGAAAGCAGGAAATTAAAAGAATACTGTAGAAACAGAAAGGGCACTAAGCCTAGCTATACACTAAGTGTAAAGTCAAACTATGCATTTCCTCACATCAGGTTTCTGACTATAAAATAATAAAGTAGACAGGGAAAAGAAAAGAAAAGAAAAGAAAAGAAAAGAAAAGAAAAGAAAAGAAAAGAAAAGAAAAGAAAAGAAAAGAAAAGAAAAGAAAAGAAAAGAAAAGAAAAGAAAAGAAAAAAAAGAAAAAAGAAAAAAGAAAAAAGAAAACTTTTGGGGGAGTATTGTTTATCCTTTCAGTGTAGATGAAAATATAAAGGATGTTTGTGCAAAAATAGCTATCTTGACTTAGGTGACTACTAGGTACAGTAAATATTTTCTGAGAAGTTCTATTCAGGTTTGCCCTGTAACTACCTGTGCACAAGAAAAGGTCATTTACAACACATACCACGCTGCTCCCTTAACTGAATTGAACAAGGAATACAGCAGTAAAGAATTCAGTTGGATACATATGTTTCCCTGAGAAGAAAATATCTTCTAATCCAATTGAAGTCAATTTCTTATTATACTTCAGAAGATAGAGAACATCCAGAGAACTACTAGGATAAGAATCACTATTTATAAAAAAAAAAAAAAGAAAAAAGAAAAAAAAAGACAGCAAACTGAAGAACTATGATGATTTTAAACTCACCAGAAAAACAGGATAACCAGTGAAACACGGCCCAATTTGCATTGTTTTGCAAGCAAAACGTGCTGTGAAGTAGACCAAAGCAGCTGTTGCTTAGAATCAAACTGAGGAGAAAGGCAAGTGATCTATACTGTTAGATCTTTCTCCATTAACAGCTGCTTCAGACCTTTTACCCTGAGGGGAAATACAGATGGATTTTGCAATACAAAATGCACAATACATTGAACTTCAGTTATTGGAAATAAAGTTTTTAACAGGGAAAGATTGACACAGATGATACAGCTTAATAAGATTTTCATGAAAACAAATTACTTTTTCTAGCATGCTCACAGCTTGGGATATAGGATTGCTGGAAATGTAATTACTCTAATTACAGGGAAAATTGAAGGAATTTGACTATAATTGCCTATTAGCTAGTTGTTCTGAACAGTTACCATAACTACTTTCACAATGGCAGATTTCCAAAAGGCAGTACTATACTGGTGACTGTCCATTCTGGCATATGGTTATTGACTATGCTTCCAGCTTACAAGAATTAGTACTTTCTGGGTGTAGACCCATTCTCCAGCAGTCACTTCTGCTGATGCTGTCTTTTTATTATTTGCCTTCAACAATTTTTCTATGTTGTGTTATAGCTGTATTTCATATTTCCAACAGTTTTCCAAGAAAAAGTTTACAAGATAAAAACCATGCTTTTATTTGCTCCTGGAGAAAGCTGGAGGTTTTAAAGCATAAATTTTGAGGAAAGGGTGTATTGTATCTTTTCTTAAACTTTTCTTTGAACTCTGAAATTACAGAATCGCTGAATCAAAGAATAGCTGAGATTGACAGGGACCACTGGAGAACATCCAGTCCAATCTCACTGCTCAAGCAAGGTCACCTACAGCAGGTTGCTGAGGATTGTGACCAGTCAAGTTCTGAATATCTCCAAGAATGGAAACTCCACAGTTCTCTGGATGACCTCTTCCAGTTCAACCACCTTCACAGTAAAAAAGTTTTTTCTTGTGCATATAGTTACCCATAGTAAATACAGATTCATGAAAACATGTAGGATCCTAAGTATTGCTTAATGTAATCTTTCTATTGATTTTTACTTTTGTTTCTACATGGCTTATGGACTCAACCATTGTCTTCTGTTGTTACTCTTCTTTACATCTCTCAGTGGATCCAGTTAACCTCATTTAAGTTGACAGACAATCTTGCTTTCTATTCAATGAGAGTGAGATTTTCTACCCGGGAAATAAATTCCAAACGAAATATTCTACTTTTACACAATGTACTAGTAGAATTTGGCCTCTCCTATGTAACGTAAACCATGCCTCAATTACTATCAAATTCTTAGCACCAAAATGTGATATGATTCATGGACAAAATATGCAACAACTAGCAAATGTATCTGGCTAGAGTAAGTTAGGAGTCCTCCTGAGATCAGTTTTAAAACATATATATATAATGTATTTCTGTAAGGAAACATCTGATTAAATTTTGAAGTCACTGGAACAATCCCTTAAGGAAATTCTGGCCAATGCAATAACTTTGCGTATGGTGTAGCCTTCGACAGCATCAGGCAATGCAGACAAGAAAACAAAACCAGGCCAGTAGAAATGCCAAAACTCCCATTTCAGTTACACTAGACTTTGCCTTGAATAAGAGAACTTGGACTTTAGAACTCATTTTCAACCATAAAGCATATATCATCCAAAATAGCAGGAGGACCGCAGGTTAACTGGCCTGTTAAATCCTTCTAGGAGCTCAGAAGATGTGCCGTCACTTTTGTTCTGTCTCTTGGAAGGAGGGTCTGGATACTCTTGTACCTTCCTAGAACCAAGACACACTGTTGCCACTTCCACATTGCCCATAAAGGATCCAACATTTTTCATCAAAAAAGTCGGATCACCCTAATTACAACAACTGGCTTTTACCTATTTATTGAACATCTGGAATAAGATTCAGCTCCTATCAAAGCTCTTCAGTCTATCTCCATGGATTTTTATGGGAGAAGTACAAGATCTTAAATAGATATGTTGATGCCGTGGACATCTATCTGGAGGAAAAAAAAAAAAAAAGCAAAAGAATACCTAGACTTCTTATTAGATAGCTACAGCTTGTGATAGAGTGGCATGACAGGGCTGATTTCGTACAGAGGCATGAGTTTGCGTACATCTGTAGTACTACTGACATCTGCTAGGTTTAGAGTCAACACAGGGGCCATGTAAAGGGCAGAGGACAAAGTGGCACTTGATGTGTGCTAGTCAGTCAGAAACCCAAGAACTCATATTCTCCGAAAGAAAGGCAAACATATGAAGTGTACGTATTTATACAGCACATGCAGCTAGGAAAGCCAGTTGGCATCTCTGCCTGCATGTCTGCTCCCTGGGAGAGCATAACCAGCAAGGCAACTGCAGGAGCCTGGCAGGGTTCCCCTTCACACACCCATTCTACGCCATTTACACAGGAAAGGAAAGAAAAAGAAGGAAAACTGGAAGGAGACCTCTAAATAGAACTTTCCTTTGAGCAAAAGGAGGACACCTACCTCCCTCCTCCCAACCTACTTCTCCCTTGAGCATATTTCAGGGGCCAGCAACAGGCTATGCCATCTGCCCTGGCTGACAGGAACGAAGTAAAAATCCCAGGGGAGCAGACATAAGTCCTGTTAAGGAGGCACAACTGGTATGTACAGGCAAAAGTGCTTGGGGTGAGCTCTGGATTGAGTGATGAGCAGAAGGACAAGGCAAGCCACCACAGACACTCCCAGAGGGAAGCATCCAAAATGCCCTTGCTGGTGTCACTGCATATTAATGCAGCTGGCCAGAATACGCAGGCCAGCTTCACAGACAATAACTACTTTACGTTTCACAAAGCCTATAAAGTTCCTCCCCTGAGCACTTCCCTCCTAGTGTCCTGAAGGCATTCAAGCCACTGCTCTCAAATTCTCTGCATTTTTACACTTATGCTCTCTTCCTTTCAACTTCTACCTCCCCACGCCATCTTAGCCCATACTACAGATATTTGATTAGTGGCTTGGTTTAGGTGTTCTAAACAGACAAGAAAGTATACCTGAGCTTTTAGCAGATTGTCTCACTTGAAAGCTGGGTATCCTGCCCAACACAATAGCTGAAGCCAAGATCCACTGTGTGTGTGGACTAGCAGGGTTCACTGCTATTGTCTTGTAGGAGGGTGGTATGGGAGCAGGTAACTACAGCCGGCACAATACAGGTTGAAACCTTTTCCTGGAATTTCTGTGCTCCTGCAGACAAGAATGACGGAGGATTTATAGCAGTCCTCGGTAAAGGAGGGGGCTTGAGGGTATTGAAGACATAGGGCAAATTCTTCTCTTGAACCCATGTGGTGGATTGAAGAGCAGAAATTCGCTGTGTGAAATAAAGCCAGGTACTGTGACTCTTTCTCATAGGTAAATATTTCTTCAATCTTTTTTTTTTCTTTTTTTTCTTTTTTTTTTTTTTTCTGAGGGTTGTTTTTTGGTATATCCAGCTGTGACCTGTAGCAGAAAGGAATATCTCATAATGAGCTCTGTTATAAATGGCTCTGAAACACAGAATGTTGGAATGCCACTAAAAATATTTTGTCTGTGGCTTTTGCTAAGGCTCAGCTCCTCAGGAAATACTTTCATTGTTTAATGCTGTCATTTTGTACATATCCAATATTTTCTTAATCTGTCACTCGGAATAGTTTATTTATAACAAGCTTATTTTCCAATTTCATGCTGTAAATATGTCTTAATAGTCTTGCCAAAAACACTAACTATTCACTATAACTACTCAGTTATAGAGATTTAACCAATTTATTAGCTTTTAAAAATACCAGAAGTATGTGTCAAATCCTCCCTCGCCCCCCTCTTTTTCCACTAAAATAGTGGACGTACAAGTTTGGGTCAAGAGTCACTTTGTTGATTAAACAGAGTTATAAAAGTGAAGGATGGATTGTGTCTCTAGATTTAGCCCTGACTTTGTTATTTACATCTCTCCAGAAGTCATTCCAAGGGGCAGTGGGACTTAAAGACACCTACTCTTTGTTTCTTCCTTGCTCCTTAAAAAAATTGCCACTAGCCTATAATAAAAACAACTTATGACAACTGTAATACAAGAAGCTCAGATGCTCTTGCTGAGGAATTTTTGGGGAGACTCCAGTGCCGTCATTAGGGCGTCTCTTGTTCTCCCCTGGAAGACATGAAGGGAGAGAAAGAGGCCTCTGTTTCTTATTTCTTAAAGTTATTGCACAGATTGCCTGCTGAATTTTGTAGCTGGCAACCAGGTAAGGCTTATAAAATGTGTTTCGTATGCAGCACATCCCATAGTATGTGTTCTGTAATGAGATCCTGTTTGTTTGGGGGACCTAACTGATCAAAATTAGCTCTCCTAAGAGTCTTGTACTCTTTAAATGCTATTAAGTCTATATACTGTGTGTGCATGTGTGTGTGTGTGAGTGTCTATGTAGAGAATAAAAATGAAGCTATGTGGAGTACAGAGAACTTGTTGAAACATTCACACATCTGCCAGCAAGCTTGCTGACAGTTTGAGGTTTTTTAATATATTTACACAGCTGTAATATATATGCTTTTATAGGGAACATTTTCCATCATTAGCTTTCCAACAGGTTAAGAGGGTTATTCATAGATATATCTACACACAATGAACCAAATTCTGGTCTCAGCTGTAACGGTGTAAATCCAGAGTCACTCCATTAAAATCAATTGCTTTTCTTTTTTTTTTTTTTTTCTGGGTGGCTTGTACCTTATAACAGAGAGGAATTTGTCCTCCGTGTATTCTGAGATCACAGCACAACTGCTGACCTTCTGTACCTGAGAAGATAATCTGCCATTCATTTCTGTGTCACAGTGGTGGAAATGGCCCACCTGCTCCCAGCACACTCCCCGGTCATACACCTTGGCTGATAAGATGATAGGAATCAATCTTCCTGAAAGCAATGTCCAAAGGCTGTCCCTAGGACTGCTTTTAACGCACAAATGCTGACTCTGTCTCACCAGTGTCTAAAAAAAGTCTCAAATGTCCCCAGATATTTATTCTTCCCAAATAAAATCCATATACATGCTTAAGCCATACCTGGGGGAAGACGTCATTAAAATGTGGCTTGTCGTATAGGCCCAAAACTGACTTAACTCTGCAAGTGAAAGTCTTTTGTAACTGTGCTTCAGTCAATAGAAAGTAATGCTGGATTTCTGCTGCCTTCACAGAGACCGGAATTTGTTCTTTGTTGAGTAGCTCCTTTTAACTAATATGGTTAGACAAGTTTTTAGAGCAAACTTTCTGTTTCAGCAATGTCAGGAGATTTTTAAAAGCTTGTCACTTGTCTTAATATAGCAGCATTATGGCTACGGGAATGCTCTTTCAGCAGCTCCTGCACTGCCATTTCTCTTCACTGCAAGAAGGTCAAGGAATAAAAAGGAGCTGGTAAGGACTAAGTCATGCTGGAGATACAGGGCTTTCCACAGAGAGTTAACTGCACTGTTTTTAGGGTCGCGTTAAATTAATTATGCAGGAAGGAATAAGCAAAGTCATCTAAATAACCTGGGACACACTCCTGCAGTATATGAGCAAATAAGCAGACTGTGAGGCCTGGTTAAAACTTGGATGCTGCCTAAACTGAATGACATCCCTATCAAAGCAATATTTTTTTGCAAATATTAGTTACAAAACAGTAAGTTCGCACATCATGAAATATTGCCTCTCATTGCAGGACAAGCTGCAAGATAAACACAGAAATCACTGAAGTGCACTAGACTGGAAACTACCATCTACAGGGGCCAAATCTCACATATTTCTGCTCTACCAGACAAAGCTAAGCCCTGACACACACTTTTGAGCCTCTCACATGTCTGGAGTAAGCCCTAAATGGATTGCTAGCTAGGGAAAGCCAGGGCCTCATTACCCCCACGGGTCTGTGTGCCAGGCTGCCGCCCACAGCTGGGGCTACCTCAAATCCCAGCTACTTTGAGGTCTATTGTGTCTTGGCTGAGCAGAATACCCTGCACGAAGATGTCCCTGTGGCCTGGTTACACATCCATTTCTGCTACACACAAAGGAAGGGGGGGTGGGCATTTCTCAAGGCATGGTTATTAAAGTCCACCGTAAGGTGCTAAGAAACCCAAACATAAACTCCCTCAAAGATAATAGTAACTGTCTGAGAAATTCTTCATTTCAAGTGTTTGTATAGCTTAGCCTTGTATAATGTTACTGACTGTAGCCCTGACTGTCATAATCTTAAGCACACACCAGCAAGTGTTTTCAAATGTAATGCATTTTGATGTCCTGTTTGCATTGGACTCACTACTGTAGGTCTCTGCAGGATGTTCTGTTTACAGAAGAGATTACTAAAAATAAAAATTACAAAACAAAGTGGTGTAAGTTACAGAAATGAGAGTAGGAATGCCTCACTCCGGAAGTTTTTGCCACAAGTCCAGATATAGACAAAGCCAAAGAGACTTGGTATAAATTTTTCTATTACCTCAGTAAGATAGGGGCTCAACAGCTATCCTGGGCCTATTTTATAGGCTGTAACCTGGAACTAGTTTAAATCTACTTTCCTGCAGTTTGCAGTTTGTGAAACAGCTGCATTGAGATGGAAAATTTTCGTGTTGAGTTCTTTACCTTCTAGATGTCAAAAAAAAAGTAGTTTTATAAAAAGTAGTTCTTGCTTATGAATCATTTGTCTCTGCCTTTCTACAAGTCTAACAAGAAAAGGCAGCTTTTGGAAATTTAGCCCTTTTCCATACCATCGAATATGCACTGAGCTCTGACTTTTGCACTTACAGTTACACATTTATTATGAGTGGGGAGAATATTGAGTGTTTCTCCCTGTCTCTCTTGTCCACTCTCTCTCATTCTCTTTTCTTCCCCCAGCTTTCCAATTACTTATACTACAAGTTTGCAGTTATACATGTGCTGCACTTGCTTTAACTTTTTCTTTAATATCTGTTAATTTACTCCCTCAAGCTTAAACCCTCCTGGGCCATGGAGGTGACACATTTGGCACCAGGGGCACTGCTGAACACTTACTGCTGTTCACCTTAACCGTGTCATAAACAATTTGGACACCATGTGATAATTTACTTAGTTTATACTATAGTAGCATATAGAAGTCCCAGTCAACATCAAGGTCCCTTTAGTCTAAATGCTGTTCAACTAAATAGGCTGTAGCTATGTGGCACAACACTGTGCGAGGAACCTGTTGACAATACAGCTTTATCAATGTGCTATTTGCTTAATTAGCCTTGACAACAATATTTTTTATGGGCAAACTCTGTGCTGATGTGACTATACTGCTACTGGTTTGGGGGCATGTACATAGCTGGTGAGGACTTTGACCTAGTGCAACGTGGCAAGTGGCATATTGGTAGAAACAGTCCCTGCCCCAAAATTGCTTACAATCTGAATAGGTAAGACAGACAAATGGTATGTTGAGAATAAAGGCACAAAAAGGAGAACATCTATGGCCAAGCCACCAGGCTTTTCCTGAGACCGGTACTGTGCAAGCAGCAGAGACAAACAGTCTTGAGCACACATCTGAGTTGTGAAACGCAGCTCAGTCAGGCATGCTCACAACCTCTTAATTACTTTGTGCAAATAGTCCAATGAGCGGAGTATTGTTCACATCAGTGCTTGAAGGAAAAAAATATAAGCCCTTCTTGTTTCAACAGCTCCTGGCTATAAGTCTAATATGAGATAGATAGTTTTGTGCAATAACAGGTCTAGGTTACCCATGAAGTCTCCTGCATTGCTCCAGAGCCTGGCTATAAGGAAGAAATCTGCCAGAGCAAGGATTTACCACCCCAGGCAACTGATACATTAGGGTTTATAGGTGTAAATTCCTGCAGGTAGGAGAAGCAGATTGCCTGTCGGCTGGAATACACACTGATAACGTGCCCTAGCTGGGGTCTACTTTGCCCCTTGTAAGGCAGCATGTGAAATTGATCCTATGCTGGCTGAAAATATTGCAGCAGCAGATGAGTACTATGATAATCTCAAAATACTGGATAATCACCACTCCATCATGTTGCATTGCTGTTCAAGAATTGCCTCTCCTCTTCAGATTAAGGAGAAAATTTTACTGCAGCCAAAATCCCCAGTTTTCTTCTGCTCCAGACATGACCTGAACCTGGTCTTAAAGATCTTTTCTGAAAGGTTCAGAATAAGATAAACATGTGAAGACTGTAATTCATTTCATAAAAATCAGTCACTGATTGTAGGTGCCTAGTTCAGCTTCAAGAAATGTGAACCACAAATCTACAGAACTCTTATGGTTCTCGTTTATTACCCAATAACAATCAGTACTGTCTAACATGAGCATTCACATTAGTGGGAGCTTTCTCTCTGACTGGAAAAATTTTTGCAAGGGTCTAATCAATAGTTATCCACAAACATGTATATATTAATTTAAAAAAAAAAAAGAGAGAAATTGAGAGAGCAAAATTTTTCTTTTTTTTTTTTTTGTGGGGAAAAGTGCTCAGTTAAGAATATATGCAGGAGCAAAAGAAGAAAAAAGGGCTGCTTATAGCAGCACACAATTCACAAAAGCTGCTAGTACTCAGCTGAGCATCTGATTCGTGTGTTTGGAAGCGTGGCCCACTGGGTGCAGTTAAACTGCTAGGGAGAATATGAAAAATAGAGCAATCCTCTGTGAGTGAATAAGTAGTTTCTTTGAAGATCAAATATGACACATACTGCAGAGCTCAACAGAAGCAAAAATCAATTCTCAGATTATTCTTCTTTCTAACTTTGGATGAGCTTTAAAGGAAAGCTGAAAAAAGCATGCACAGACAGGTCCACAACCCTTCCTGGCCCCTTTGCATTTCCAGGAACAGGAGCAAACAACCAACACAGAGATATGTCCTGGCAAACAAAGCTAGAATGTTACCTCCATTTTCTTATTCCTCTCACCTACCTCAAGGGATTGACCCCTGGGAGATGTTACTGCTTCATAAAGCTCCTGACTGAGTAATTGTTCCCTGGGGACAATTAACTAGAGGTTCCAATGAGAACAGAGACAACATTGCTCTGCATCCTGCGCCAGCAGCTCCAGGCTCAGAGAAGCAAAGAAATGTGTATTATTCCTCCCCTCCTCAACTCTCCTCCAGTCAAGACACCTTCCCTCTGGAGTTGACAAGTGGGAGCTTGTGAAAGCAAAAGTGCTTCATTGCTTACCAGTAGAAACCCCCAGCAAAGTATGCCTGCTTGATCACTGCTCAAGCAAATCCCTGGTCTGATACCTCAAAGCATTAAATCACATGGCCAGCTTTACAGCTGGAGCCCAAGGATGTGCTGACACCCTGAGGACCTGCACTTGCTGAGGACCTGGTCCAGCATGTTGTTCCATAAAGAGCACCACTGTCAACGGCACAGGATCATCCACCCCTGGCCATGCGAGGGCAGGCTCCCGTTCTTGCCCATTCTATGGGCCATATCCAGGAAGCACATTTACTCTTCAGACCCAAGTCCTTACAGAAAACTTTCACATGCCTAAAGACCTTTGAAGACCATGGGGCAGTAGTTTTGAATACTAAATGCTATGCTCTGTGGTGAAAAGAGTTTCAGGGAAAGTTTACTCACCATTATTCATGTTTAATTGAAAATGAAATGCGCAGTGTCTTGTTTTGATTACCTAAGTGCTGCAGCTGCATGAAGAAAAGAGATTTGCCCAGCAGCAGGAGGTTTCACAGGCTCTTCCCATCACTTTGAGCAACATCCAAACTGAATTCAACACTTGTGATGCTCTTCTTAGTGTTGTTACAAGGTAATGGTTCTCTTAATCTAAATCTTATCTTTCCAGCTGAAGTTTTTATATTTTCCTCTGACTTTGCTAGTCACATGAGATCGAAGGACATGAGAATTTAGTAAATCTTTCAGAGCTTAAGATTACAAAGGGTGGAATTTGTTTAACCAGTTGACTTAAGTTATAAAGGTTCTGCAGTCTGAATTGAAGTGAGTAGCACTCTAACAGAAGTAAATGTGCTGTGAGAAATATTCAGTTTAACATCTTTTAGTTTTCAGTTGTAAGAATTGAGATGGATGAATTGTACAGCAAATAGTAAAGTAAAAGAAAGTCTGTCTATTTCTCTCCTCCATCCTTGCTCAAATTAGATATATTTAGATATTCATTGTCACAAAATTTGCTTATGATGTTTATTCAAGCAAAGCTCCAATAAAGGCAGAGAAATTAAGTTTTTCTCAGTATAAATCAAAATTCACTGATTTATACAGCTCTGTCACTTTTGAGGTGGCATCAGGTGTGGAGTTTTTTAGTTTTAAGCATGAACTCTATCTTAGTAGGACAGGGAAAAGTGAGGCCTTGATTGTGGCTGATGCTTCTGTGTGTATGTGAATGAATGTGTGTATGGATGTTTACAGACATGCAAGTGTTCCTCTGTAAAACACATCTTGCCAGAAACTTTTCTAAGAATTAGGCAGCTGTCCAACCTCTGCAAACCTGCCATCATTTTCCCAACCTCTCTCACTGTCATCCAAAGGGAAATTTTCTTCCCAGGATATAGAACACTAATTGCTTGCCCAGAAAGGAAATTAATGACTCAACAATTGTGACCAACAGGCTGCATTTTGGAGACAGCCAATCCTGAAAAATGTCATCTTTGTCAGGCTATAATTTCCATCCTGTACATGAGGGGTTTTGAGTTTTGAAACTTTTATTTTGTTTTGTTTTGTTTTTGGTGGAAACATATAAAAAGTCATGTGATTACAAGCTGTATCACAGTGTAGCTCTCTACTCTCCCTGGTGGTTTGGGTATACTGGAACTGCTCATGCTGGGAGCAAAGTACATGTCCCAGAGGCACCACTCTGACAACTGTGGTCCCAGCCCTGCCTCTGCCCCTGCCCCTTATTGAATTCATGTCAGCACTAATTAGAAGTCAGAGCACAATTTCTGTGCCATGGTATGTCAGAACACTACTTTGCAAGACATCCCTGCCAAGTAGAGTTTCAATGCTTTGATAATACATTATTATGCATGGGTTCAAAGCAACATCAAATAAGGAGGCACATTCACTTTTGCTGTGAGTACAAGGATGAGAATGTGAAAAGGAGAAAGGCTTAATTTCTGACAACTCCTCTGAGATTGGAGAAAGCCATAATGGCAGTCACTCTCCATCCATGAGAGATGAGTCATTAAAAGTGAAGATACACTTATTTCACAGTTCTTGTGTTATATTCAACCAAATCAAACAGTCCCTTGTTAAGAGCTCAAACACAGTCATGAGTCACAGTATTCTTCTTTCGCTTCTCATAAAAGTGGGGTAAAGTGTCCTGTGACAAAATAATTCTATACAGGTAATTTTCTATCAAAGGTATTTTGATATTTGATCAGTACAGATCCCATTCTACTTATAGTGTCAAATGAACCTGCAGTCTGGAGTTGCAATGGAGACAAGTGTGTTACCTTTTGTGTGGCCCTTTCACAGTTCACTGTCCGCTGGTACATTTGTATTTTCTGAGATCGCTAACTGTCCAGAGCTGAAGGGAGGCAAAGCATAATTCTCTGATTTTATGCAGTCTAGAAGGATGACAACTTAAAATATAACTGTGATGGATCACATTAAATCTCTTTGAAGATAACAGAAGTTGCAAGGGCTGCACTTCCTTCAGGGTAGTGATAAGGCTATAAACACCTTTGTGTATCTTTCAGTGAAGTCAGAGCAGTGTCCACATCAAAGGCCTACATGACCATAACCAGCCCACTTGTACATGGCAAAATTTCTCTGATTCTGAGTGTGCATTATAGAAGAACCAGCAAAATAACTCAGTAGGGAGACTAAGAAAGAAGAGCGCAAGGAAGAATCAGAAACAAAGTCATAACAAGTTCTGGGAGCTATTCTTCAGAAATGCCTTAAAAGACCTTTGTGGGATGAGTGTTCCCAGAAAAGAGCTTAGAAACGTCACCAAAGAAGCGGTTTCTAACAGACTTCTGGTGTGTGAGGGGAAACAGGACTTTTCATGTTCCTTTTAAATAAAAAGGATGGCCACAAAGATACTCTGTTCCACAGTAACCTAAAATTTATTTCCCTATTGGATCCTATCCAAAAGCTATTTCATGCCATGGAAAGATTACCATTGATTCTAGTTCCAGTGCATGTTGTCCTTAGGTCCCAGCCAGAGGATTCCCATTGCACCTTTCTTGTGGAATGCTTGCAGAGGAAGACCTGGCCTTCATCTGCTCTCCTACAGGTTTCACTCTCATTTAACAGCAGTGGTTCCCAGAGATATAGCAAGGAAACAATGACATTTCCTGACCAATTTTTACCTATGGAGATTAATCTGGTTCAAGAATTATTTTCCATACAAGCTGTAAAGTATTCTAAGACAGAGATTTTGAAATCAGCACATCTTTCTGTATCAGTAACTATAATTTCATATTTACAGCTCTACCAAGAGATGTCAGAAAATACTTAAATATTTCTTTAAACAGAATAGTAATTCCATTGAATTAATCACATATGTAAGTGCTTTGCTGGCTGGTTCCTAAAGGTAAAAGTAATATACCTAATATATAAAGAAATCTAATATATAAAGAAATAATGACAATATCCAAAACAATTTGGTATCCAGCTCAGACCTAAGCAAACTTAGAAATGTATGAGGAAAATAGTCCCTGTGCTTGGCTCACCATTCACTGTGGATCAAAATCTTAGTAACACACAGTCAGTGATGTAAAACAAGAAACCTGGTGTCTAATTTAGGACAAGATGCCAGATGTGAGGAAAACATTTGGAGGGAATGGTGTTCAGGAAGCAAGGGTAATATGACAGATGATTTTGATTCTGTACATTTCTTTTTTTACCTTGTGAAGCTAAATCAAATACGTAGCAGTGATCTCTGTTAGCTCTCTGCCTGACAATGTAATAAGCAGTTGCAGGGCCCGAGCAGCGCACATCAGGCTCTGCATACATCACGACAGGAGAGACAGCAGTGTGCACAGCAAACACATTAACAGAAAAAAGGCTCTTGCAGATCCAAAGGAGCAGTTACATCCCCTGCACCTGGGAGCTAAGTCAGATGTACACAGTAGGACCTCACAGCTCTGAAGGATACCATTTGTAAAGCCCTACCATTTAAACTCCCCACAATAAATGTTTGCCAAAGAGGCTGTACGTTACTAAAAAGAAAGGATTGGAAAGTCCTTATTGTTTTGGAGGAGGGTTTTTTTTTTCCCAACACAGCTTTTTTTTTTTTTTCTCCAAAATATGAAGGCAGATATGAAAGCCTTAAGTATTGCACTGGTCAACAACAGCTAGGAAATTCAAAGTCAAGGCTGCCACTGTGTCCTTGGCTGATCCTTTCTTTGATGACCTGGGATCACAAAAGTTTCATCTCAGAGTGTGACCTTGTGTATTATATGTATCACAGGACCTACTAACAGGCAAATTCTGCCTGCCCACAACTCTACTGCTTCAGCAGGTGTGCATCCAGGATGAATTTGGCCTAAGGAACAAGTTAACGCCAGAATCCTGTCCTTTGTGTTGCAGGTTTGCTCCATCACTAGCACTTGTCATATTGGTAATGCTCTGCATGGACTGATTCAAACCTTCTTTTATTGTGTGACAAGAGACACAGAAATGATCAAAGAAACCACAAAGCAAGTGCTTACGATGATGCCTGCTGCATCTGACCTACATTCTACCCATCTGTTACAAACCTGATTTATGGAAAAAACTGAAATTAAAACACTTCCTGGAAACCTGAACATTCTTAACTTGGCCATATTTTGTCTAGTCACATCTGTTATTTGATATCTATCTGTCTTCTCACCAATCCAAGACACTTCCATGGAAGACCTAGAAAAAAAATGTTCCTAAACCACAACTGATTATCTTCTCTGATGTCAGACATGAGAGACATGTAACAGCTGAGGAGTCAGGGAATGGTGGAGCACTACAAAGTGGGAGAAATTACAGGCTTTGCTGTGTGATTGCCAGCTAGGAGCTTTAGCAGGTCAGTAATCTGAATGATTATTTATGCAGAGCAGCTCTGCGAGGAACCACACATCTTCATGCTAATTTCAGTGTCAGAGCCATATGATGTCCTGTCACATTAGGAAAAGGAGGGAAAGTAGCAAAAGTGCTATAGAAAAAAGCCTGGGAAATGCAGCTCTAATAAATTCTGCTGCAGTATGCCATCTGTTCCAATGGGAAATCTATGCAGTCATAAATCTCAGTGTTGTGGCTAGAAAGACTGAGGGCATGTAACCCAAATTTGTAGATACTGTGTTGTGAAAACTACATAATAGAGCAGAGACATTAATTTGATGAAGTCAGATTCTTTTTTGGTTGGGAGTATTTCTTGAGAATGTTTTCCTCTCCTTTAATTAATTCATTACATAAACTCTGTAGGTGACAATGTTTGTTACAAACAGCTACCACAAATATTGACAAAAAAGATTGACCTGCATTCACTCACTGTGTCTAGTTACTGAGTATAGCAATGTGTTTTCTACTCCTGCTGGTGGGCAGAACTTCTACAATGGGAAGGGTCTGAAGAAATCACCAGACCTTGGCCTCTCTCTTGGAGAAAAGCCAAGAGGGAAACAGAATCTTTCCTGTCTATGTCTTTCAAGTCGTACCTGACTGAAACAAGAGTTAACAACACTAAGATGTAATATGATTAATTATTTTTTATTAATAAACTTGCTATTGACCACAAATCATGTTCATGAACAAGAACTCCTTAAAGGTAACAAAAATAGACCAAAAATGAATCTCTGTTCTATGGAATGTCTAATATAATCTCTTTATTTCTATTTTCTACCATTCTCATGTGCACAAAGTACCTGCTAAATGTTACTTCGAATGGGGATAATCACATCACAGGCAAGCTAACTTGCTTGCTCTGTGACAGTGCTCTATTGAAAGTGGTTTCTGTCTTTTTTCTGTGTCTATTAACACCTTGTCCAATGTAATACAGACTAGTTCTAACACAAATACCAATGGACTGTCAGCTTAGTATTTGTGTTTTTTTTGTCAGAAAGAGTGATATACAGTTCAGCCACAGAAACGCTGTGGAAAATCTTGATATCCTTGCAGAATTTCAGAAAAAAAAGGTAAGCTATTTTTACAGAACAGCCACTATTCAGAAAATGGTGCAGCCCACCTAGAACTGGAACAGGAACTAATGCGTATAGAGTGTGCAGCTACATTTGTCAGTGTAAGTGTGCAAGTTTTCGCAAGCTCCCTTTAAAGAAGGGAGCCTTCCTTTTCATATGGTATCAGTTTTCACAATTTGCAGACCCAAGGTTTGAAAAATCCTTTATTCAGCCATGGAGAAACCTCTTTTTTTTTTTTGATGTTGTGCATATATTCACCTGTATTTGTTGGGACAGTAAACAGAATAGATAATCCTATTAAAAATCAAGCAGCATCTCTAAGCAAGCAAGACTTGAATAACAAATATGCAGACAAAAAGCAAGCTCAGAGCTTGCTCATAGCTAGTGAGATAAAGTAATAAGGCATTATATGCATCTTTTAAAGTCAGATAATTGTGTGTAAATGTTTGTGCATAAAAATCCACTAGCTCTTCCATGTAGGACAATTTCAAAATAAGAAATGTTGAATGGGCTGAAGATATGTCATGTTCTTCACATACTGATGTTGGCAAGCTTTTTTCAAACACATCGCATTGCTTGCAAAGAATATCCTTTCTAGACTATCCTTATGACATGCTCAAAACAGCAAAGTATGAATGCTACTGATCAGAAGTGGGTGACTCTCACATATAGTGGTTCTTTTGGATCAAATTCCTGGATGTTTTTTCTATTCAGTACCCACCACTTTCACATCTATTTAGCCCAGGAACTCAGTACCATCAGGTTTTCCTCGCAAGAATGCTCCAGAGACAAAAATATCCTTTCCCATAGATGGTTCCAGGAACTGATCACTTACAGAAATGAGGAGGTGTAAGCTGTATTTTCAGCTGCTCTGGGGCTTATATGGACTGTGGAACTGTGATTTGCCCATGCATCTGAAGGTCAGTGTTGACATCTATGAGAAGTAGATAAACAATACTTTGTTGAAACCGGACATGGGATAAACTTTCTCTGTTTACCTTCCCTACATCTTTGGCCATCAGGTAGAAGAACGGGGAGGACACTGTGAGAGGTGACAGAATGGAAGACCAGAAAGCTCCACCAGTGCTCAGAGGAATCCAGGTTGTAACAGCAGGGAAATGCTGTGGAAAACATTTGGGGCTGTTCTGCTACAATAATCATATGAATTTACCATCTCCTTTGAAATGTATTTGCAAAGTGAACAATCTGCAACAGCCCCACAAAGCAGTTAAGAAGTAAGTTGAAAATAGCCACAGATTTTCTGGTGGTATTATACTGGGATGGTCTCACACAGGTCAGGAGGCTTTGGCAAGCACACAGTGAGCTATGACAGAGATGGTTCAAGCTTTTCCTTCATCCTTTAGAACCCATGACCTCAAAAAAATGGCCTGCCTTGCTGTAGCAAAGGGAAGAGATACATATGCATATCTATGTTCCTAGTATGCATAGGTCAGTGTAAAAATCACAGAAGAGTCACAATAAAATACCTGAGAACATTCAGTCAGATATTTCAGCTAAAGAGATGAAGAAAATTTAAGAGAGGCATAAAAGTGCCTTCTGGAAACTTTATGATAGGTTTTCACTGTTAAAAAATGAACCTTCTCTAGGAGTTAAATAGCCACACAGTCATATGTCCTTTAAAATATGAAGTTGGAGAGGATGATAGCCACTAAGGAGTGTGTTTTTATTTATCATTTTTATTACAGAGGAGAGACAAAAACAACAACAACAAAAACAGCATTCCACCCAGTTCCTCCAAACAAATGTAGGCACCTCTTTCTGTCAGGAAGGCTCTGGGCACCCACTGAAAGAAAAGAGGCTTTTACCTGCCACCCTGACTCAGGTATCAAAGGTGTAAAGTGCACTCAGGCATCTAAATGGCACCTTTGTGCTTAAAGATATGAATATGAATGAAGACTTGAATATGAATGAATATTAAGGTATGAAGGCAATTTGGTAACCCATGTCTAGCAAGTCACTAGTAGGAAGCCTAACTGCTACCAGACTCAAAGCTCTGCAGTCCGTGCACCTCAGCATTGCTTTGCAGGGCACGGAAGTCTTTTGATGGATCTAGATGTCCTGAGTCCCAAGTTAATACTTTAAAATCCTATTTCTCATAATGGAACCACACAGAAAAGGAACAGAAAGACTATTGTCAGTAGGGTTACACTGTGTTACCCACCCTACTTGAACAGCAGGCTTAGGTTCATATTTTAAAGTCATCATCTGTGTCATGGGCACTGTTTGTCAGAAAATTATTTTATTCAGTCAGATCATGTCATTTGCTGAACTGATGGGACAGTAAATCTCCATGGTATATCTAAAGAATCATTTTGGTCTTCAAGTGAAGCACTCTGAGGACATAAATGAAGGCAAAGTTATTTCCACTGTATGAGAAATGCAATGTTGACTGGAAACACTCTGCTTACTGTCTTATTGCTATTATATNATCAGAAAAGTCATCCACCAAGCCTTCTCTGTAGTCTATATAAAGATTCTCAAATATACGGTACTTCAAAGAGCTAATCTCTGCCTAAATAATGAGTTACTAGATGTACTATATTCCTAAGAGAAGAGTCTTTATTCCCAAAGAGCTCAAGAAAGTATCTCACTCTTGTGGGATGTTTTCATGTTCTTATGCTGATGCTGGACTGTTTTTCTCTTACTCCTATTGTATCCATAGATAAAGTTGAAAGTCTGCATATTCCCTCCTAACTTCTTGTGCCAAATTTAATCTACAACACCTACAGAGAAGGTCAAAGGGAGATTGTTACATCTGACTCAGGAAGGAAAGACTGAATCAGCAATGCAAACAAAAAAAAATCTGTATTAGGGGGTAAAGAGATTGACCTTTAGACATAGCAACTGTAGCAGAATGGAATAGTCATAAAGCTATTTACCAAATGACTTGGTTTGACCATATCAAATCAAAATGAAATAAACTTTTTTCTTTTATTTCTGAAATTCATTGTTGCTGAAATAAAATTAGCTTACTAGGACAAGTTTTAGTTAGGGATCTACACAAAATGAAAAATCCCACATTTGTCACCTAACAAATCCAGAGCTGTCTGGGGGTAGGTCATGTCCTGGAGTTTATTTGTCAAACATAAATTTTGACCATAAATCCCAGAATAAAAGTTTTGTAATGCCGGGCATTCTGATAAAGGATTACAGGCTTGAAAATGTGATCTTTAAGCTAAAATGAAAAAAAATCTTTATACACAGCAACAAAAAATACCTCAGTAGCTGCAAAGCTGGACTTTAAAAGCCAAATTTACAACTCTCTAGATTTTTCTAGAGTGTCAACAGTATTTGGACTGGAGTATGTTTCCTAGGCAGACACATGCAAGTTGGTTCCATGGCACTAAAATGTTGTGCAGAGTCTGCCTTGAACCTGCTTCATACAAGTCACTTAAGATTTGAAAATAGTATGCAAATGAACAAAGAGTAAGGTCTGAAAAATTTGGGCATTGCACGGACTCTTATTAGGAAACATCTCTTGCTGTAAGTAGTCCACAATATAAATAAACAAAATAGGGAATGACAGAACAAGATAGCATTGAGGAAGTGATTTGTCTAAAAGAGCAGCAGCTGACCGCAGTATAGCGCCTGGCTCCCCCCACTTCACAAGTTACAAGTTCAGATCTTAAGTGTTTTACCCATCTTACAGGCACATTTTTTGTCCAAACACAATTCTGATGCTTATTTTAAAAACAATAGCAAAACATGATATTGTTAGCTTTCCAGTGAGGTCAAAACACCTTTAAAAAGTTTACATCTCAAGTCTTTTCACCTGCCGAGTGAGCAAACCACACTTTTTACAGGTGCTCATGCTTCACCACTGGACCACTGGAAAGTCTTGAGTGTCTCTACTTGCAAGTGACCAAATGATCTATGTAAAGAGGTATGTATCCTGTCACCTGTGAAAGCTGTTTTCTTAGAAGACGTGACATTCATTCATTTGGATGTTGTTTTATTTACCAAAGTGCCAAGGGCCATTGAAACACTGGAGCCTCCTAATATAAAAAGAGAAAGATTGTGCAACTAGCACATTGGGCTAAGCAGCTTGTATTCTCTTTCTACCAAGGTGCAGTACAGGATGCTTTCAGGAATGGTGCCAACCTTCTCATAATGGATTATTATTTTAAACTGTTCTGTTGCCTACCTGTCCTGAATCTCATCTTAATGGTAGCTTACTAGATCTGTGGTCTGCTACACAACAGGGCATTATCTGAGATGTTCATTCCTCTTTTTGTGCTCTCAATAGGCTTTGGGGAATAACAGATGCAGTCGACTGACAGGCAGACTTTTTACCTCCTTTCCCCTCCCTCCCCTCCCACAAGAACTTCTGGGAAGATATTCATTATCTCAGTTAGCAAACACACAAGCTCTTCTGTACCCACACCAGGAATGGCACGATGGCCAGCTGAGTGGGACAGAGAAGAAATGCAAGGGCGACCCAGAAGTCTGAAACATAAACTGTCCTTTTGATGGCTGGCTACTTGGCAGAGATGAGAAGATGCCCATGAGGGACATGGGTGATATCTCAACACCATGAACTTTCTGATCATTGTCACCTCTCCAATGCACGCTTACACTGCAAAGCTGCTGTCAGTGACTGAACCAGTACGTCAAATGCAATGGGACTATTTCTGAATTACTGACTCATATCCAGGAGAGAAATATTTTATCCTGGAACTCTCTCTCCTTCTTAGTGTCTTACCTCTGTTCTGCCTCTCATTTGCGAACTCCTTCTGACAAATCATATTTCCCCCCAAAAGCTGGTACAATGTCTAACACTTTCAGGCCTTGCTCCTGGTTAAGGCCTCAAGTTTCTAGCTTAACAAAATATCCAACACTATGAGTATCATCCTAATTTAAAGAGAAGCATAAAATGTTGGTTCATTTGCTTTTTTTGAGCATTTTACAATCTTTAAGGAAGACATCAGAAAATATTATTTTTATATGATTATTTTTCCTAATACTCTAAGCTTCCAAGTTGGTTAAAGGTGCTAGAGAACATTGTGGGCATGTCTCAAGCAATGCCAGCAGCACCAGGTAGAGAGGCACATGGTCCTAATTAGTAGAGACTATTAACCAAGCACTTGAGGTTCTTAACTGTGAGGAATAAAAGGCTGGAGGCATGATATTGGAGGTGAGAAGGCTACTGAAGGCATCCTTAGGGATGATCTTTTGTATTCTCCGAGGAAATGAAAGACTTCCAGTGAGAGGAAACAAAAGACCTGAACAGCAGGAATATTTTGGGACAGGAGCCAGGGAAAAGAGTCAGTAACAAAGACTGGTAATTTTGCGTGAATTGCTGTTTTGTGTTGTTGAGCACCAGGACACAGCTGGTGTACTGGCGAACCTGAGGATTTGTATTAACTGTATTGAAATGATAATGAAGTTTTTATTTTATGATTGCAGATGTTGGTGGATTATTGTTATTAAGCTTATTAGTGTAATAGTGCAAACATGACTTTCTCTTTGCTTACGGTCTTATTTGTTGTAGCTTTGTGAAATTAAATTTAGACGGCTATTAAATAATCTAAAATAACATCAAAGGTCAATTGAGGAGGTAGAAGCACAGAGCTGTAGGTAAAGTAGTTCAACTGGTTGAAGCTCTTGAGAATTTGGAATATCTTTTTTTTTTTTCATATAAAATACATGAAATGAATGTACAAGAACTTTTGATTTGTTATTACAATTTAGGTGTATATCAAACACATTAAGACAATTCGCTACCCTTATGAACTTGCAATTTCTATGGCTATTAGACAAACACTAAGGAAAAGTGATTGATTGCTTTTCTCATAAAGGCTCATGAAAGTACAATTTTACTTACTTTATTCATGAAAGCTCACCCTATTGATCAGCATACATTGCTATTACAGACACTGACCAAGATGAATGGAATGCTAAAATGTGCACATCTGAGAACACGATCAAACTGTGACCAGACAGTCACCACGGATTTTATTAATTGTTTAATCTCTCTGTTGCTCAACCTCCAGATGCACACGGCTTGTCCTTAGATGGTTGGTAAGCAAGGCAAAAATTACTCTAAGCTGTCCAAACAGCTCCACAGGTTTGGCTGACCTGAGGGCACAACAGCAAGCATAGTTTAGAGGAGCACAGAGCCTGATGTACAGTAACTCATGATGAAGAAAGCTAACAGCGTCCTTTCCCTGTGCTGCTGAAGAAAGCTAACAGTGCTGTTTCCCCATGCTACCAAAGGCCACAGATAATTACTTTTGGGGCCTCCGCTGACAGAAAGGAATCCTGGGGGGGGCGGGGGGCGTGGTGGAAAGACAGTTGAGGGCTTCCCCAGCACAGTCCAGTTGTTGCCTGTCCCTAAGCAGTGGGATTTTTCGAGACAACAGTTACTACCAAACCATACTTAACGATTTTGAAGCCCTAGTTTTTAAGTATACCTCTCCAGGCTTTGGTAAGCAGGCCTTGGCAGCAGCCCAGTCAGTGACAGGTGGTGGGGCACCAGAAGACAGTCGTGCTGCCAGCAGAGCGAAGGCTGCTCTCTCACATGGAAACCTAGCACAGGAGTCCTCAAATGCAGCAAGAGTGAAGAAAATCACAGGAGGACCATTCTGGCCCACTAGTTTGGTTGCAGGCACTTGGATATACGCAGTGGCTGGTGCAGTGTCTGCTGCAGCCCCTGAAACACTGGCTAAGACACAACTTTCAGACAACGTGTGTCGCGATGAGCCCCTGCCTCTGCTTGTGTGTGTAATCGACCGACTCAGCCACAAAATCAAGATGAATGATTTCTCCTAGAGAGCACTAATATTGACAACCTCTGTCTGAGCTGTGAGTGAGGCCTGTGGTTTCAAAAGGAGGAATAAACTGGGTTTGAAGACCTTGGGAAAGGACTTTAAACTCTTGTGTGTCTACGGGAATACTTCGAGACACATAAACAAAACAGCCATTGAAAACCCAGTCCTTGGTAACCAGAAAATAAATATTTTCCACTTCCTTTTAAGCACAGTAATTGCAAGAATCGTCAGATGTTCTTCACACACCACCTTCTCATGCAGAAACTTCATAATGACAAAACTCTAGAAAAACATCTGCTCTGACACAAGGTTTGTTAGCCATTCTTTCTTATTTTTATTCATTACTTATAATTTATTCTTTCTTATTTTTATTAGTTCTTTATTTTATTTGAGTGAAAAAGTTGATTGAAGTGTGATAGCTGTAAGGTGCAGAGAAAGGCCAATGAAACTTTTTTTATATGAATCTCAGTATCAGCAGAGTCTTTTACATGTGGCTTTATATATGTGTTGTGCACATTTACATGTATATGTATGCTATATATATTTGTGCATTTATATAGAGACACACACACAAACTTTTAGCCATTCTTCAAGAGGCTGTGGCATAGTTTCCTACTTGAAGGCAGTCAGAATAAAATAACCATTAATCTCTCAGCACAGCCTAGGCAGTGACAGGGTAAGCTCCCACATTATGCTGCCAACAAGCTTCCTGGTCTAAGAAGTCCCTTCCTTTCTTGTCTTCTTGGCTGAGCCTACCTACAGACATGCCAACAAGCGTTAAGAGTTATAGTGCTTTCTGTTACGACACCTGACTCATCAAGGTACTAAACCACTTGCTTGATTTCGAGCATGGGAAATATTTCATTATTCAGGCAAATTCTGAACTGCCATAGCTGAACAAGCATTGGATTAGTCAGAAAATGTAACTGGCAGCACTCACTATCTCATTTCACACAGACTACCAAATGGTGACAGCAAATAGTCACTGCTTTCCTGGCCCCTATCTGAGCCAGTAGGCAAAGAATCATTTTCTGTAAGTCCTGTGTTCTCAGATGTTTTACATGCGAATTTTAATTCAGGGCAAATTTCTGCTTCCTATATGTACAGGCAGTTCCAATTGCTTTATGAAATATTATAATATTTGCAAATATGGAAGGGCAGTATTTGGTCACTGGTATTTTCCATCTCTTCAGCATCAGTGATGTTGAAGCCACACTGTTAGGGTTTCTTTAAAATGTAACGATATTCAATGTATTTCCCAGAAATAGTACCAAAGCCTATTGCCATTTTCTGCAGTTCTAGGTCAAAGCCTAACAGTGAAGTACTGTAATGTTAGTGAGAAGGTCATGTTAAAATGCAAGTGGAAATGTGAATGAACCTTTCCTTCAAAATATAGAAAGCTACATAAAAACGATCTGACTTTCAAAAAATGTGAACAACTTGCACCTTCCCAGAAGTATATGGCTGTCAGGAGACAAGTCTGAAAAAGACTGCATCAATTTACTTCTTTCACATGACTCAGCACTGAGCAGCAGGGCAATGCTCAAAATGGTATCACAATCAACAGAGTATCTTGTACTCTCCAGACTCTGCAGAAAGCAAAGTTCAAAAAATTTGCCAGATGAACTATAAGTAAAAGTGAAGTGCTTCTGTTCAGTACTTAAGGTGATCCTGAATTTGTATCAACAGAGTACTGTTGATTTAGTATGATTGCGCTGATGCATAATTTAGTTGATGGTAGCTTGGAGCCAAAAGTACCTTGTGATTTCAGCACATATCAGGGGTATTGAAGTAAGGCCAACAGAAGATTTAGATACTAAGCGGTTCTGAAGGATCAAGTTATATTTGTTCATTTTGGATGCCCCAGTAGACATTCAGTGAAAACCTGATGACTGCTTTCAGAAGCTGACCTTACGTGACTAGAAACAGCATATGTCAACCTTAATATAAAGCCCTTGTGTAGGTTCTCTGGCACCATTTAAAATTATATTGAGAAGCGTAAAAATTAAAATCCTACAAATGAGTTAAAATAAAACTTTAGATAAGTATATAGCTATTTCTTTATTCAGCTGTTTTGGTTAAAGATGCTAGGGCAAGAGCATGAATCTCAGTAGATAGAAGTAAATAGAATTATTCTTATTAAAATATTATATTCACAGACATAGTTCCACAAGGAGATCAACTTGCCTGGATACCATCTTGACTTGGGCACATGCCCAACAGTAATTGAACATGAAAAGGATCTGCACAAGAAAATAACCTTCGTGAAACAAACTCTAAAAGCAGAACTTCCACAGCTTCACGCTGTGCCACAGAAATCCATAGACCACCCCTCGGTTACTCGTGTATTGATAGTTCTGCTCTACCTTCATTGTTAGCGATTACTTCTGTTCTGCAAAGGACTTTTTTCAGGTTTTCTGAGTGGTTGCTGCTGACAGAGTTCATTGCATAATTAGCAATATTATCTTCCATAACAGGGATGATGTATACCAGACTATGCGTTATTAACTACTCATTGCCCTTAGAAGACCTTCTTGAACTTTTCAGATTGATGTTACAGCATTGTCTGATGCCTACTAATTACAATGGAATGATTTTCTTTACTAACACTGCAAGAAGTAGTTCAGTAAATTCTTGCAAATTTTATTTTCTGAACAAAGTACTTTAGGGGTCATTAGGTATTAACACTTTTTTTTTTAACTATGTAAATAAAAAAAGTCAAGATTAACCTTACTTTTGCAGGAAAAATGTTGCACATTCAAACAAATGCATCGGAGTGTTCTGTTTCACATATCACTAACAAATATACCAATGGAATACATGTTAATTATTTGCTGAAGACGCTTGAATCATAATCTTGAGCAAATACCTACCAGAAAATGGCTGATCATCAACATCAACAATCCAACAGGAACTGCAAAAAAATAAAGGATTTTCAGGGTTGTTTTCTCCTATATTTGCAGGGAAAATAAAAACTGGTTACAAAAAAATGTGCCAGGAAATATACTGTGTTTTTTCAAGACCCAGGGTCCCTCAGAACTGTAGCCAGGCAAACAAGGTGCTATAGTACCCTGTGACCCCAAGGAAGTCTATATTGACTCTTTCTTTCTGAATAGAAATTTCACACACTGTATATGAGTTGCACTCTTAGCAAACTGTTTTATCAAATGATATTCATTTTCTGGATTTTTTTCTATATTTATAAATTAGTATTTTCCAGCATAAAAGCTTTCCACTTAGTTCTCAGTAGTTCGGTATGGTTTCTTACCAGCTATACCATCACAGTGGCATAAAACCAGCCAAACAGGTGGCCACCACATCAACATGGCACCACACAGACATTCCTCAGGCCAAGCTTCAGCCAGCAGCGGAGCTGAAGTCACTGTGACTCTCTTTATTCTGAAAAATCACCTTTAGTTGGAAAAAATGTGAAGATAATGTTGTATCCAATACTCAATAATTTGTCAGTGACATTGCTCTTCAATTATAAATTCCCAGGTTTATGTGTAAACATCTTCTCATCACCATTGCTTCGGGAAATTGTAATTTATTTACAGGTATCCTATACATTTTCTCATATTATTTTCATTTCTTCCAGAGATGACATCTACATAGACCAATTGGATGTGGGTGAATTTTTTCCTGTTTTCTTTGAGCAGTTTCTGAAGGTTGAGTTTATTTAGTTGACTATGTGCAAATGTTCCTGTCCCACATTAGTAGAGGTACCACTTTGTGCAGCTTTGAAGTATTAAGTCTAAATCTAATCCTTGTGTGAAGGATGCAGAGAAGGCAAAAGAAAATTTCATTCTTTTACTTCAGTGCAGAAAAATTGCTACTGGCTTGAAGAAAACCATAAGAAAAATGAATTCATGGGAAGTCATTTTTACTTAAGCACCATGTGTGCACTTCTGCTTTCACTACTTCAGAACTCTGTGAGGAAGTCAACATGCATCAACATTTAATATATAATTTGTGAACTATTAACATTTAATTTAGGATTATTCAATATAAATTCATTTCATATCAACTGTAATGAGTGTTTTTTTCAGATTTTGGGAGTATTTGTTCTTCATTGTACACTGACTGTAGGTTGATTGACAGTTTCAAACTAAATATCCGTAGCCCAAAATAATGTACTCCTACTCTCAGCTTGTGCTTGAATATTCAAATCTGCAGATGTAGGAGTGAAACAGAAGACACAGAAGTGAATAAATAAATAAATAAATAAAGCTGCACTGAGATTCCAGGTGTTGAATGTTTGACATTGGCTCACCTCAAGGAACCTCTGTGTCTTAGAAAATTGGACACTGCTATCCTTCCCATAGAAAAGTTTCAAATCTAAGATTCTAATCTTGCAAATACTTGTTTAATAATAATTCCTGTAGAGTGGACCAAGGAACTACTGAGGTAAGAAGCTTTTCTTACCCATTTCAGCATTGAAGTATTAAATCCTGAATATGCATTTCAAAAAGATTCTAATAAAAATTAAAGTTCTGATTCTTAAAATCAGAAAGCTCAGTGAGGTTGGTTTCTTCAGTGTGAGGTTTTAGACCAGAACTAAATCACCAAGATTCTTTGTGCATATACCTTGACATGCCCAAATGGCTGTAACCACAGGGTTTAGGCTACGTTAGTATGTTAATACTAGGCACTGTATATATGTGCAAAATGAGTTTAAGGGCCTGTTATCTCACTTCCATAAGTAAACAATTTGCTTGTGAAACAATTAGGCATCTGGCTTTACAGCCAGAACTGACTATTCATTTTCATTACTGTATTACTGCTGTGGAAGCAAAAAGGAAAATCTGCCTCAAAATGAAGAAAATTCGTAGTTACATCTTAACAGCCTTACACTGTTTTCTTAACACAGAAGAATCTGTGATATTTAACACTTCTGTTCTGTAAAATGGAGCGTAATCAGAATGAGAAATGTTCCTCCACCCTCTATATCCAGTCAAGGCTGATACCTGGAGAAAGGGCTTAACAGGCTTAGATCTAGTCATTGCATGTGGGGCATCAGTCAAAAGCTACAGCCTCCCCCACTGAAAATTAACTAACAGATCTTTTTCACATATTCAAGTTGTTAGGCTTTGCAGAAGAGTGCAGAAAAAGTATCAGATAGCATTAAAGATTCTGCAAACTCCATGGTCATGCATCATATATGGAAAATTTGGGTCATTCCAGTCCTCAGGTAATCTCCTCCCTAGGCAATAAATGCCACTCTGTAAAGACAGAATAGGATTCAGAAAGTAAAATGAGGTTGCCATGGTTTGCTTCTCTGAATTGTTTTAATCATGTTATGGAGACTAATAAGGCAATGTGAGCTACATAAAAATAATTTCTATCAATATATATATATTTTTTGCTCCCATAAAGTATTGCACATTTATAATTAATCCCTTCATCAAGAAGAAAAAAAGATGAAAATGCTGACCTGAAACATACACAAGATTTACTGACTGCTTTGACATATCAGTATGTGAGTAGAATAAGAATAGTTTTACACAGAAATAAAAATGCCAAACGGCTTTATTATTTCCTTCCCACTTCCATCCTTCATTCTAGGTGTAGGAAAAGTGAATGCTTGGTAAAGAACAAACAGATTACAGGTCAGATTATCAGTATATGTAGGCTGGCATAGTTTAGCAGAATCAAGGGAGTTACTCCATTTTACACTAACTAAAAGTCTGTCTCACAAGTAGGACTATGCAAACAATTTATATCTCTGGGTCAGTGGTAGAGCAGAAAACAAGTAACACATCAAAAGGACTACGGCTTGTTTTCTGACTTGAGAGGAAGCAAGCATGTACAAATTTAGTGAATTGAAAAGAAAGTCATTTCTGTATAGGCATTTTTTTAGTTATATTTCAAGGCATCTTTAATGTAGAACTAAATGAAATTTGGAAACCAGCGTAGAATTACAAGGGAATGAAACAGACACTCAGAAGAATAGGGAGGAGGAACAACTGTTGATGTTGTGATGACCTATCATCTGCAGCCACGGTGAGAGCCTAAAAACCAAACAAGCAGGAAACAAAAGTTCAATGGCTTAAAAAAAATAAAATAAAATAAAAAAAAAAGCCAAGTTTCCTGACTCACCTCATGTAAACCAAGGGGCTCTTCTCTTTGTAATAAGAAAGGCTACAGTGTTTCCCTGCTTCACAGGTATGCCATGATTTGAGTGATAGAACTATGGGTAGTCTGGGTAGAAAAAAGGGAGAACATCCAGGTTGATTTTTCTCAGGAAGAAGTTATGCTAAATAAGGAGATCTAATAAAAATGTAATAGTGAAAAATGAAAAATGCCAAGTTGACAGAAAGTTAAGTATGAGTCACAACATGGCACAGAGTGCTTTATATTTAAAAAGGGATGCGTTCCAACCTTGCAGACACACCTAGCATAATTTTTGTTCAGGTCTTGATCTCAGCAGTAGAAGAGGCAGCCACAAGCTCAAAGGAGGCTGCAAAATAAGTCCAAGAAACAGATAAATTTGAAGGCAGCTAGCTCAAGCTGCCATGTCTATGATGCTAGGAGGTCCCAAATTAGCCAGTTTATAGTAAGATCAGTTGTTTGACTACCAGGTAAATATATGTACAGCATCTGAAAACGTCAGTACAGCTGTGACTCAATAGCCATAAGACCACAAAAAGTCCCTCTCTCATGTAAGTAAGGTTGTATATTTTACTCAGCTGTAGGCCTTTCGTAATGATAGGTAGGAGGAAGCTTCCAAAAGGACAAAAAAAAAAAAAAAGGTCAGCCAGGAAACTAACTGATTAGCGAGGATTACAGACTAGATACTGCAAATTCTTCTCTGGGCATGCAAGGGGAAGTTCAAGACATTCACATCTTTGGGTTTCTATGAGCAGTTCCTAGGCAGATGAGTTAGCATTTATCTTCACCTTGTGTGGTCCTCTATATATCAGTATCCCCAGGATAAATGGTTGAACAATGGTAAGACAAATGATCTACAAGTAGTCCATGTGTTAGACCAGCATGAGAATCCAAAGGAGAATTTGGATGTAACAGAATCTTGCAATGCTGGAACTTGTGTGTCTTCCAAGTCCCACACCAGATATGGGCCAGTATGATTTGCAAGGAAAATCAGCTGGAGAGTGTGTGCTCTCCTAATCTGTTAAGATTATTCTGAAAATCCCCTTTTGTTTTTTTTCCCCAAGATGAAAACATTGAAAAAGTATCCAAAGTGACAAGCAATAGGAAGAAGAACATGCATGTCTCAGGTAAGATCAGGTCACAAACAGGAAGAATGAAGATCCACAGAGGCTTGCATATATAACTTTAACAAACAGACGAGTATTCAGTCCTTAAAGTTAGTCCAGACTTGTCAGCGCACTTTAATTCTTTGGTAGGAGTTTGTATCAACTGTTTTGGAATACATGATGTGACAATGGGTTTGTAAATTAACACTAAAACATTCAGGTATTTTTTTTCCTCTTCTTAAAAAAAAAAAAAATCGGTCATAGTTCTCCAGGAAATGTGACCAGATGTCTTGAAATAAACATAATTAATCATTATTACACTGACAGGTTGATTTTTTTAATGAGTTTGTTAATTCATTTCCATGAGTCTGATGTGCTAAGAGATGGCACATCTCTTCTTTATTTCATAGAACAGGGGTCATCATCCAATCACTGATACGTCCCACACATGGTTAAATAAGACCATCACAGATCTTTCTTTTATAATTATAATGCAAGGTAACTATGGTAACGATAGTTGGCAAATCTTGTCTTTTAAATGGCTTCTGTTGCACAGGTTTTTATATCTTTTTCCCCCTCCCCCTTCCCACACAAATTTTCTTCTTATTATAACAGGAAGATGCGGGTAACTATTACAAGATGTATGGATTCCTGTCCTCAGCACTACTGAAGATCATCACTTCATCAAGCCTAGCAATTACTTTTATCCCAGCATCAACTTAGAATACCTTCATATTTTATATTCTCAAGACTCATACAACCAGAGACTTCTGCTCCCTCATAACTTTCCAACATCAGTTCAGATTCCACTTTTTCACCAAATTCTAACACCTGACAGAAACATTACTGAGCTGAATCAGCTTCAAACAAGGTTAATAACATGACACTTCATGCATATTTGACAGCTCTGGCTTAGAATTAAAACACATAGAGATTTTCGTCTTTATACTGTGTATAGTTATTTGTACTCATATTCTATCTGAACTAGTAAAGAGGAAGGCTACTCAGTTTCTGTAAAAAGTGTTGTCATTTACTATTATTTTGACCTAAAAGGAAGAACATGGTAGAAAGCTGCTTGACCCAAAGGTTTGTGTTGCCTATAAGCTGACTGTCTGTTTCTCCTCTTAATGTGTTTTTTTTTTCCATTGACTCCCCTTTGATTTTTGGCAGATTCTGAACAACTTGCTCATTATAACACTAGTGAAGTGATCATACTATCTTTGGAACTACCTGCTTTATAGAACAAAACAGTACTTTGTTCCTCTGACTAGTTTAAGAAGCATTGTGTTTCTTCCATCCATCAAATCACTTCATTTTAATCAAAAACAAGACAGCAAACTATGTTGAAAAACTTAGGCTGCAACATTATTTGCAGCCAAAAGTACAAAAATTCAAGGGCAGAGTCAAAAAGCTTTCTCTAAGAAAAGAAACATTGATCTTCTAATTATAATATGCAATGTTATCTTATCAGTTATCAGTAAAATGTTATCAGTTCCTTGACTATTGGAAGAGTAAAGTTTACAGATAAAAATAGAGTCGCAGTATGCAGAGATATGGCAAAAATTAGAAACACAACTTGATCTGCTAAACTATCTTTATATATGAGTTTTAAAAAAGGTTTAAATCATAGTGATAAAGTTCCAGCAGGTTAAAAAACTGAAGTCTGTGGTTTAAATTCAGCTCTGATACAAATCTAGAGTAATTCAACTGTAAGCAGTGGTGTTGTTCCAGATTTACATCAGTGTAATTGAGACCAGAATCAGCATCATTTATTAAACTGTAGAGGCCATGTTCGTCTTTCAGTATGTTTATTTAAGTCTCATTAGCTACTGAGAGGGAACTGTATACCTAATGGCCTGCAATGGATAACAGGAATGGGAGTAAGGAAGGCAAAGGGATTTTCAGGACTCAAGAAATGCAGATTGTTGAGCAGGAGAGGGACTATTGTCCCTGTCCTACTCAATTATCTTATTTACAGATCCAAAGAAAAGTAGTAATGGCCATATACAAGGTGATTATAAAGTCACTATGATTATATTGACATTTCTGTCCCATGCATTGCATTAAAGTGTAGCTAAAAAGTTCTGGCTTGCTTTGAAAGGACACCACCAGAGACTGGAGTAGCCTTTTGAGAGGAGGCTGGTCTCTTCTCTTACCTATGCCTGATTTTTTTCAGGCCTGTAGACAACTGTGTTCGGGTGTGTAGGAGCAAGGACTTTGGGGAATGGGACAGAAAATATAATTTAGCAGCTGCTTGACAGGCTCTGTACTCTTGGGTCATGCCACTATAATCATGGCTTTTAATAAAACAAATAGAAACCATCTCATATCTGTGCTAGATATAAATACAGCTACAGTAAAAAGTAGTCTTCCTTCTGTCAGAGAGAACCCAGGAAAATGTAAAATTAATGACCCTACATGACTAAAGAAAGACTCCACTTTATCATGAAAAATAGTACACAGTAAGTCCAGAGGGTCTGATTTTACATAGCATATACACTGAGACCTTAATTCCTGTGTTCATGATATGGGTCTCTCTACACTGAAAGTCATTCCCTCTGGACTTGTAATGTATGTACACATTTGCTAACACAACACTGAATTGTGGAGAGAAGGAAGCTTTATATACCAGCTTTTTTTCTTGACTCTCAGATCATCTAGATATCAGTCTACAGTGAGTTAACCAAAAGATTCCCAGATGCTGTTAAAGAAGATACTTCAGTCCTGCTTTGTCTATCACACCAACTAAAAGATCACCCTGTGCTGGAAGATCTGGATGTGGTGGAAGATCTGTGAGTCTCTGCAGAGTAAAAATTTTTTTTTTTTTTTTTAATCTGAAACTCCATGTATCACTGGAACGATAATATCAAGTTTATTCTTATTTGTTTATCACAAGCAATAGATGTGACTAGGGAACACACTTTTCCTTCCTTGGTTTAGATTACTTTCTGCTTCCTAGTATTGGCCACTGAAGCTGAGAAGACCCATAGTCTACTTTATTCTAAGTAACAACTTGCATGACCACAATGAGGATTTAAGCGTATATTCATTGTGTATGAAAATTATATATAGTCACAGAAGCCAAAAAGAAGTCTTGCAGTTGCAGATTCTTTAAGGAGGATATTTTACTTTAATTTCTATACAAGCACCAAAAAAACAAAGCCTGTTCTCCTTTAAACCACTCATATTGGTAAAAAAATTTATTAGCAGGGAAATCTGCAGTCACATAAAGGTACATACGTCTGTTCCCTGCAGGTGCATACATCTTCCCTGGAGGTACATCTCTATGTACCTGCAGGTACGTACATCTCTTCCCTCCCACACCCATTATAAATGATGTTCCTGAGCAGTCAAAGCCTCTTTCACAAGAAGTGATGGAAAAGCTACATTTTGAATCGTCTTGTAGCAAGACCCAGTGAGCAGAGGAGTCCTGGAAAGACGATCTTAATTGGTCAGTTCTAAGTCCTGAGCTAGCTGAAAAAAAAATCGATAACTTTTTTCTTCCTATTCCAATTTCTGCAACAAGTACAATTCAGCTAATATGAGAGTCTGGCCAAACAAGAAAAGTAAAGAAAAATATATTTTTAAATACAATTCTTTTTGCCAAACAGAGTTTGGCAAAGAAGATTTTGTACAAGACCTTCCTTGATTCAAAATCAACATCATGCTTAATGCAAGCTTCTTTTTAGACTTCTAAAAGCTGAAATGGTATATAATAATGAGAAAGACTACGGATCTCTGTGTGACATATAAAAATGTCAAAGCTGATATTTTGGTTTTGAAATAACAGCATGGTATCTTAGCATAAAGTTGGTGAGTCATCCACATGCTAAACATTTGGAAAGTCCAGATGCTCTTAGGAAATTTGTTTTTAATAACAAGAAAGATTTGTTTTTCTTTAATTTTTGTTAGAAGTAGAGATGAGAATGATTCCCTTTCCTGCAGGTTCTGAACCTCGTTCACTGAGTTGCTAAGTATTTCCAGAGATATCCCAGGCACCTTCCATCACCACTTAAGCATGAGCTGAAGTCATGCTGAAGTCTGCATCCCAAGTGGATTTTTTCACATTTGTTTTGACAGGAATGACATCAGCAGCCAGGTTTAAATAAAACAACATAATTATATTGCTGTCCTTCAGATAGCATTGCTTCTTAATAATAGGGAGTTGTAACAATACCATCGTCCCTGGGCAAGGAATCTTCTGGTGTTATCTGCTACACTCTCACTTCAGTAGTCAGATTGATGATTTACATCTTTCACATTGCCAAAAGTATCATTGGAATATTGCAGGACTCATAGGTGTTTAGCTATACTTATTCAATTCTTGATTTCGCAGTTTACTCAATTAATATCAGAGATGCACAGATAACGGATGGCAAAGAATGAGATAAACTTGTTAACCTCAGTACCTACACTGTACTTCTGTTACATTCATCATTAATTATTTCAGCCTTCATTAATTAGTTACATGAGACAGAAACATAATGTACAGTATTTCGGGTGCGCAGACTCAATACAAGTGGGTAGGCAGGGCCTCATAGGACTGTGCTCAAGGCGTTACACAACCATTGCATGGCTTCCTCCAGCAACTCCAGGTCTACTGCTAAGAATGTCATTATATTATGTTACACAGCTGGTATGTGACTGGCAGTGCCAGGAAGATAAATAAATTTGGTTCGAAAACTTTTTTTTTTTTTATATTGTATTTACCATGGAAACTGTATTGCCTGTATGGTAAACTATTTCTTAGATTACAAGAAAGTAGAGAATAATCCAGGAGGAGGCATATTTTTGGTCAAATGGAAGCAGGACACAAGCTATCTAGCGTAAGCAGATAGTACAGTTATTCAGACATGTTTTTCTCTCACTCATAGCTAAGCCTTGATTAACATTAACTTTTAAAATGGATGAGGGATGCTTTGTAATCATAGCCCCGAGAAACACTTCAAACAGTATTTCAGGATTTGCAGATATTTTGTACTATTTGGAGGACTAACATACAGCACATGAAGAGCTTATTCAAATCCATTTAGAAAAAATAATGTACGAGTCTTTCAAACAACCTTCAGACTTTCTCAGATTACTTAAAACTATTTTGGTTAACTCTCCAGGAGTTAACTCAGTCACCTATTTATTAGGAAGCCAAGCCAACATTTTTTAAACTAACAGCACATAAATGAACAATTTTTAGAAACTTCTCACCACACACCTTTTGTATTACCAAATTAGCATTTTGGAAATCAATGCAGAAGGGATCACCACTTTTATATAGTGTCATTAGACTCAACTCTTCAAATGCCAAAGATGAAATTGAAACCTTATCTGCCAGAATACAGTGTAAGTGATACCAGTATCTTCTCAGGAGCCTTAGGATACAGTTAGAGGAAATTGTTTTCTCTGTTAAGTATGAAACACAGTAAAGGTTAAATTGGTTAGTGGCTTCAGGTGACACATTTTTCAGATGTTCTGGATGAGATCGCCCCTGAAATTCTATTGTAGAGGTCAAAGTCCTTCTTTTTTTCCCCTATGGTAAATAGGCAGTGACTAACTGAAGCGCATGGAGAACGTACGGGTTTATTAGGTGTTACACAGCTATTTGGAAAATGTTAACAGTTCTACTTCAAGTGAGTTTGACTGTGGCTGAAGCCAGTGAACAAACAGAGCCTCTGGTAATGCAGAGTGTACTGTGAATGAATGCACTGAGGGTAGAACAGCACTGGCTAAAGCATAAGTGAACGCTTGTGATTCCAGCAGAGGAACTGCAGTCATCATTTAGTCAATGATGTTTATTATTAACTGTGAAGAATAAGCTTTAGGCAGCAGAGTGGGAAATCACTGTGGGTGCAGTGGAAGTAAATGAAGATTTTTGTCCACTCAAGAGAGGTTCTTACCCATTCAAGATAGATATTGATTTTTATCCTGTGTAGAATAAATTATATTAAATTCAGTCTGGTTTCCTATAAACAACATAGCTGCTGTGCGGTTCTATACCTTTCCTCTATCAGTGTTTTATTACTCACAAATTAATATGTAAAATATGATTGATGTAGAAAGTATAGCAATTATGAAACAGTAAAATAAAAAGAAAAAAAATGTCTTGACTGTTACTGTCAGCAAAAGAACATACAAGTTGGCCTCTCCTATGATGACACTGTCAGCAATTTACCACAACAGAAAGAAGTTGTGGGAGGGTATCTTTTGGTGTTTTTTTTGCATCTTTCCTGTGCCATGTGCTATTTATGTCCAGATCACTTGAGTGCAATCCCTAAGTCTTGGAGGGCTCCCCAGACAACCCTGGAGAGTAAAAGCAAATCAACAGCAATGATGGTTCACACTTTCCTTTAGTCTCTGTCCTTAGGAAGCATGAAAGTCAACTTGTGCCTGTGCCTTGTTCAGAATCATTTTTCTTTTATGCTCCATTGTACTCTGAACAATTTCAGTTATAATATGATACATTTGCTGAAAGTCAAGGTGACATAAAACAGTAAGCTTGTTTCGTAACAGATAAATCCTGTCCACTATAATGTCATATTAAAATTTTGGTCATCTACCTAAAGTTCAGGGACCTATTTAAATTTAAATGAACCACCTAACAAGATGTTAATCTCTGAAGAATATCTATCAGGATCAAATATCATTCCAATGATTTTTTTTTTGTTATAGCGTCATTATTATTGTAATGCTTCTACAACAAAGGTGATAGCATTGTAGTTCAGCTTCACATTGACTAAGATAGCAGATATCATAAAGCTGTACAAAAAAACACAGAAATGCAAAAATGGTAAGGGTCAGCCTTAATATATCTCAATTAAGCATCAGAAATTCAAAGTGAGCTGCCACTTTAGGTCTGTGTAAATAAATACTTCGCTGACAGGAGGCACAGAGTTTGCCACAGAGTGCATTAAGTGTACCTTAAAGCAGATGGCTTCTCTAACTTGCACCCAAAATCATATGAGTCCTCATGCTGGCATGTGGTTCTCTCACAAAAGAACAAAGCTGGATATTTATACAAAACTTGGGAATTTCTTACAGCCTACAGTCTCAGGACTCACAAGCTTTAGCAAGTCTTAATCTTTACACCAAACACATGATGACAATAAAAATATATCAGATGTTTCTTAAGCACGTGGTTGACAGGCACCATATGGGAAGTGGGCTCACCCATATTCTCATTAACTTCAGTGGGCGTTTTGTCCCTTGATTTCAACTGCAGCAGGACAGCCTGCCCTAACCAGCGTGAGGAGCACAGACACAGCATGTGTCCTTAGGACTCTGCTTGTTGGTACAGCCTGGTGCTAGGAAACTGTGACCTGCAAGTGATGTCAAAAGCAGGAACCTGAGGTTTCTCAGTCACTGCAGCTGCTAGTGAAGAACCATGGAGCAGATACTGATGGTAAGCAGTGTTAGCCTTCTGCAGACCCATCACATCTCACGCAATGTGCAAGATTGCAGCTGACTCCTGCCTAGCAATGAAATCTGCAATGTCCCAGTTATGCAGCACAAAGCCAAGGTCTCCGTTCCACTCTGACACTCTGTGCCACTGCTGATCAGCCTGGTCTGTGGCTTGCTGACCAGCTGCTCGTGTCACAGAGCAGAAGTCCAAGCTGTGTTAACAAGAAAGGTGCCCATACACAAGGGATAGTCCCTGGAGTCACGCGCAATGTCATGTAGACCGAAGAGACCAGGTACACCGCAAGTCACACAGAACAGTCCTGTGTTATCTCATGCCTCACATGACAGAAAGTTCAAACAGTACTTTTGTCTCCTGAAACAGAAGTACAAAAGCTTGAGAAATTGGTATGCATAAAAAAAAAAAAAAAAAGATCCCAGTTGTTTCTTGGCTGCAAGATAAGTGGACAAGGACTTCAGTGAGAGAAAGGACAGAGGGTCAGGTGAGCCCTTTTAACTCTAAAGGAAACCACAGAAAGTCAAAATCTAAAGATACTGGAGTTGTGTCCAAAAGTCTTCTGAGAGGTATCCCTTCACCTTTAGAATAACAGATTTCCTTCTCAGCCTGGCTAGTGTGGCATCCCTCAGGCATAGACAGATGCCTTGCACTGTAAAGGGGACACACTGCCCAGTCTAGTACACACCTGGACGCCTGGACAGGGTGCCTGGCAGGTAGCTGTGTGGATGCCACCTCATGTGGAGCCACCCATTAAATAGAGCTGAGGTCTTTCATGTTATTGAGGCAGAATCTTTTTTTTTTTTTTTTTTTCAGGATGCACCAGTGTGCCAAGAACTCTGGATGCAAGCACTTGAAATGTGTCTTGAAATGCCAGCTTTCATGCCATCCATCAAAACATTACGTATAAACAACTTCATGTTTTTTTCAAGATATATAGCTGCAGTAAGCAGAACTTACTCAGTTTGCCAGAAACAGCTCAAACCAACGAGAGCAAATGTGACAAAATATGTTTGGCATGAAGAACAAAGTCAAAGACTAGAGACTGTAACAGACCTACCCCTTTTACTAAAAGTGATTGTAGAACATAATTGCTTTGTTTTGTAAATTCTTCTAGGTATCAGAAACCTTCTTCCTTTCCAGGAATGGTGCTGTTGAGCATATAGCAGTTGAGCATGTTTTTGCCTTTAGTTTGGATTCTGAGAATTATTGCTCCAAATACATTGGCTAACCCAGAAAGATTGTCATTTGTATAGGAACCTATTACTTCTCTCTGGCTCTTAATGAATAGTCTGTTGAAAATGTATTGGGCTTTCGTCTTGCGCCTTGTGTGCTTAATCTTTGTGCTTAAACTCTATGTGCATATGATTATATGGGAAGCTTAGTTTTTATTGGCTATAGAAGTGGCCAAGAAACAGAGTCGTACTTTAAAATACATATATATATATAGGCAAATTTTTCCATTGCTTCTGATGTATTCCGGGATGGTCTCTAGCCAGCTCCATGTAAGAAATATGTTGGTATGACAGAGGCAGAAGGGTCAGTAGAAAAGGGACAAAAATTATAGCATTTTAAGACAACTGAGACAGCCACATTGACTATCTGATACCTCCACCAGCTGGCTTATTTCCAGCTTCACTGGCTCAGGTTGTTAAAAGTCCTGCTTCTGCAACTAACTCCCCTCAGCTTTCTGACCTGCCCTTCTGCACTCCCCCATTCTTGGTCTAATGTGATTGTGATACCTGGTGAGGGAAATTCTGTCCTAAAGAGTTTAAATCCTGCTATATTTAATATGGGAGATCCAAAGCACATGGGCCAGACAGGAACCACACTATGTTTCAAATAGGTCTGCATTCTGGAGTAACATCATGGAGTAGCACACTGAGGGCAAGACAGCAAATGCAGCTTTTGCACACTTAGAGTTGTCCGCGTGTTATGTGGCGTCAAGTCTGCAGCAGCAGAAAAGAAGAAAATCTTTAGCCGGATCGCAAACTTAGTAGGCAGTTACAGTGCAAAGGAGGTTTCTGGAAGGCTGCCAGCAAAATAACTGATGCTGCTTCCTGTGCATGTGCTCAGATTTGCTTCTCACAAGGCAGTACAAGCAGGGCTGGATTAAGAATGAGCAACAGTGATTCACTAATCATTGCCAATTCACTGATAATCACCAGAGCACCACTCCACAACGACAACCTGGCACTGCCTTTGATGCCTTTCTGTTGATGAGGGGATCCTTCACAGGATTGCAGGCAGCTTCACTGCAAAAATCAGGTAGCTGCATAGTAAGGAGAATGAGACGAAAAAA
>VXAL01014041.1:36082-51304 GCA_013399475.1 Chauna torquata | reverse complement strand
ATAAAAAAAAAAAAAAAAAAAAAAAGAAAAAAAAAAAAAAAAAAAAAAAAAAAAAAAAAAAAGAAAGAAAGAAAGAAAAAGAAGAAGACTGGAGCTGTTTCTAGCCAAACACAATCCAGTTATAATGAGTTCACTTTGTGTGCCATTACTAAGGGAAGGAACAGTCTGTAGTGTGACACATGCTGTATCTACTACTTAACAGCTCGAGATTTCTGGTTAGACAGTCTTCTGATTTTTGGGGGGGAGGGGGTTACTTTTGTTTTATCATAAGTGCATGATGAAAGGACCCCACTTAAATACTTTGTAACTGCCCCACAAAGACTTAACCGCTCTTTTCAAACAGGTTTCCTAGCCTTTATCCACACTGAATTTAACATAAACTCCACTCTCTCTGATGTCGTCTACTAAACAGTGTCAGGCTGGGGCTATGCTTTAGTGAGAAACTTCCAAGAAAAATCTAAGAGCTGCAGTGACTCATTCTCTTCCCTCTGACTCAGTACTAAATTGCTCTCCCAAGATGCTCCTGGATGTGTTATCTTTCAGATGAGATATGAAACTCAGGTCCTGACCACATACAGGAAGAGGAGGAGAAGTATGCTGCTTTCTGCTACGTAACCCACAGGTCCTGAACAGATATTCACTCCAAAAGTGGCTGGAGCAGATAAGACATTATCACTCCCACCTCAGCTGTTTGTTCCCACCCCTGCTGCAGGATTCACAGACAGAGGGGTAGAGCAAATGATCCTTAATCTACTTCAGCCAGAGTAAGTTTACAAAACAGGAGTATATGGATCTTAGCAATCCCAGCTGACTTTGTCTGAGTCATACAGGGAGAGCATTCTCAATTCCTCCCACCAAGGGAGCCGAGGGCAGGATGACCCCCAGTGCTCCTGGGCGTTGATAACGGTGCAGAGCAGTGAGAGGCATGTCTCTCTGGAGTCTGCAGGCTGCATCCCAGGAGAAAGATTCTATTGTTTGTATTTGTGATAGTACATTATGTCATTCGTGTCACCCCTTTCTGCGGCCAATCTGTGAGCAAGGAGTTGCCGGACCAACTAAATCAGTCTGTGACTACATAGATCTGATTTTTGCCTTCTCAGCCCATCTGCCTCTCTTCCCTACTATTTCTGATTTATTTTGCACCTTTTTGTCTGTTGAGCCCTCATAAAGAGTTTTGCTATAAGCCTAAGGCATCCAGCCCAGACCTAGTGAGCTGGATCACAGAACATCACGCAACTGGAGTTCAGTGAACCCTCCACTCGTGTTCCCATATCTGTTGCTTAAAAAAAAAAAAAAAAAGAGAGCAGCTCTTTTTTCAACTCCTCCTCTCCAATCATCCCAGAGAAACTCAGTAAACCCAATAAACCTCTGACCCTCAGAGTTATGGAAAAAAAAAAAAAAAAGCTCACAGTCATTGTAGAAGTTAACTGATACCTTTAATTGCTGATAATAGGCTGAAAGAAAAAAAAAAAAAAACCTAAAAATGGAATGTGCTACCCAAGCCATGACAATAAGGTGGTGATGATAACGCTGACTTTTCAAACTTTGTTAACTAATCATTGTACATTGCTGCATGTGGGAAAAAGGGGGGGAAAAAAGTGTACAAAATCTCTAGCATGTTCCAGAACTTTCTCTGCTTGGGCAAACATTACCATTCCTTAGCCTCCTTAAAATTTTACCCATAGCAGCAGTGCAAGGGGGAGACCCCAGTTCCTAGAGGCTGCAGCACTCTCCAGAGAACAGTGGATGAGACGAGTCTTTTCTCACCAGTACCTCAGAGACCAGCCTCCGCCCTATTGAGAAGCTAGAGTATCTATTTACCCTCCTTTGTGTGATGCCTCAAGTAGGCAGAACATAGACAGCAAGCAAATTTGATGAGGTAAACATTGCCTTTTGCACCTTTCCCGGTTCAAGCTTGGTACCTATGGATGCTGCATTTCTGCAGTGAGTAATGAAGACTGTGTGCTGTACATGATGATTCATTTCTTAAAGTCTGCCTGCAGCTTTGAAATCTTTCATTAACTATGCATTATGCGTTCAACAGATTAGCTAAATGATCTAAATATTATGTAATTAATCAGCAGAGTGCAGGATACCCCATCTGACATTTTGTTGGGAGCGTTCAGGTGCTTGTACTTTACGGTCTTTCATAGGCAACCCAAAGCAAATATTCACAAAGTGAATAAAATATCTTGCCTAATTAAAACAACTCTGATAAAACTCCTCATGTATCACATTACATCGGTCTGATGTCAAACACAAGGCTGACGTGATATAATGGTATGCCACAGAAAACCATAGGTGCAAAATAATTGATTGTATCCAATGCAGAGTAATAGAAATACGTTCAGTTAAATACAGCTATACTGCGTGGGTAGGTAGAGCCCTGCTCCAGCACTGTATTAAAGCAAGCTACTAGTGGCTTCACTGGTCTCCAAGGAGCCCAGGGAAAAAGTGTTTCTCTCATCTGTCTCCAATACAGTTTCATGAATAACGGCTGTTTAGGTTTGTTGAAAAAGATTGATTCAGATCTTGGTTCAGATTGGTCCAGAAACCAAACAAGTTTTTTTTCATTTTTGTTTTGGGAATCTTTTTTCTTTGAAAAAAAAAAAAATCCAAAACAAACAAAAAACTTCAGACTAAAAAGTATCTTTAAATATTGAAACAAAAATTTTGGGCCTTTCCATCTCTTCTTTTGCTGAGATGATTCAGTGAATTTGACCAATTTGACTCTCACGGAAATTACCATAGTGGTTTTTGTGTCACACACACACACGAAATAATAGTACTTCCTCTCCTGCATTGTTTTTGTGTGGCCTACTACTACCTCAAAAAAAGGATATCATTCCTAATGTTCATCATTGTATTAAGCTCAGACTTCTTTTTTTTTTTTTAATAAAAAGAGAGAGAGAGAAACCATGATGGATTTACTTTTCTCAAGGAGCAAAGGTGTCATGGTTTTGGCTGGGACAGAGTTAATCTTCTTCATAGAGGCTCACACAATAATACTGTGTTTTGGATTTTTGATGAAGATAATGGTAATGTTTTCAGTCGCTGCAGAGCAGTGTTTATACAGAGCCAAGGACTTTCCAGCTCCTCATATTGCCCTGCCATTGAGGAGGCTGGGGGTGCACAAGAAGCTGGGAGGGGACAGGACAGGGACAGCTGACCCAAACTGACCAAAGGGATATTCCATACCATATGGCAACATGCTGAACAATAAAACTGGGGGGGCTGGCCGGGGCAAAGGGGGGGCTCGGGAACAGGATGGGCATCGGTCAGCGGGTGGTGAGCAATTGCATTGTGCATTGCATTGTGCACACTTGCTTTGTATATTCTTTTACTGTCATCATTATTATTATTATTATCATTATTGTCCCTTTCTTTTCTGTCCTATTAAACTGTCTTTATCTCAGTCCACGAGCTTTTACTTTTTTTTTTAATGATTCTCTCCCCCATTCCACTGGGTTGTGGGGGGAGAGTGAGTGAACGGCCATGTGGTGCTGAGCTGCCTGCCGGGTTAAACCACAACAAAGCCAGAATTAGCTGTTCCTATAACCCTGTGAGCTATGACCCACCTCTCTGACATTAGTTATTTAAATGACAAGAAGACCTGTAAAATGAATTCAGTTTCTAAAGAGAAGCAAATTTCTTCACACTATTTCATCCCCTTCATTGATAAGGGAGGCAGATGCCTGCCTGCACTATCCTGCTGAAATCTTGTACTGGTGACTACTTATCACAGCTTTTCAAACAAGCAGCACCTAAAATCAGTAGCTGGACAGATGAATGAGGAAAGAGGACTTATCCCTAAGAACACCTCGTGTTGAAGTCTTTTTCTTCTCCGGCCAAAGCCAGCTCACATAAGAGGCACCAGAAGCAGCAATCAGCAAAGGAGGCAGAAAGACCACGAGCTCGGCGCATGATTTTGCTATGCCAAAGGCCTGGAAGTCAGACTGCCTGCTCCAGCCAAAGGAGATGTCAGTGCCTGTGGTGTGGCAATGATAGCCAAGAGGAGTGAGGTGGCACAAGCACTAAGCCCAATTCTCTAGATTTTCCATCCTTGCCCTGCTCCTTCCTCTGCTGCAGGCACTGGTCTGACTGTCCTTCCCATTCACAGCAATTTTCAATTTTGCCTCAAACTCAGAAACCATGACCTAGCTCTGGTCCAAGCCTGGGATGCGCAGTAGGAGTGATGGGTGGTCATGTGTTGAATGAAGGCTTTCAGAAGATGAATTTTCTTAACTCCTTTACAGATCCAACACCAAGAGAAGGACTCAGTTGCCCAAATGCAGATATCTACACTGTGAACATCCTAATCTGAGCTTCCAGTCTAGATGACCTTTAGAGTCAGGATGGAGAAAGAGGCACTTGGAAGGTGTAGTTTACCTTATCTGAAAGGAAATGTCTAAAATAGGGCAGTTCTTTCCCTTGACTACAAAACGAGTAGCACGATTTGTTCAGAGATGTCTACGATGTGGGTGTTTACAGTTAGGTAAGATGTCTCATATCTCCTTTTAATAAAAGAAGATAGCAGAGTTACATTGATTTCTGTTGTAGTGTGTTGTAAAAATCATTCACGCTTATATTCCCTTTCCATCTAAGTGACTGTAATAGTATTTCTGAATGTTTTAATGATACTGTCCAGTCTAAAACTTTCCACAGACAATTTGCAATGTGGAGAACAAGAATGCAGCTGCTGACACAGACAAGAAACTTGGCCATCAAGCAATCAAAATCTTCTCTGACATCTCTTTGCCCATTCAAAGAAAAGTTACTTTCTAAGTTTTCAGGATTATGGTTTTTTAAGTGTTCTTTAATGTCATATGTTATTTTAAACTTTAATCTGATTGTTCGATATCAATTTATCATTCGCATCGTTAGTCCTTTAAGGTCATAACTTGCTGCATTGGAATAAATCTTTTCACTCAATTTCACGATAATATTTAAGCTGTTGTTAAACAGGTATACTTTATAAGGAAAAGAAGTGGCTGGCAGCTTGCAGAAGGCAATGAAATAGCAGGATTTTGCTGAAATATTATTTATAGTGAGTATTCTTGTGTTCCTTTGCTTTATTCTTATCGGTAGGAACTAGCAAAGACAATCTCTCATTAAGAACAGGCATATCTTTATGATATCACACTAAATGTAGATGTCTTTCTTATTATAATGCCTGAGGACAAAATAGATTGGGTCCTCATTATTTGTATAGCGCCTAGCCAAAAGGAGTGCTCAGAGCTTCAGTCCAAGTAGAAAATACAAAGGAGAGGAAAAGTGTATAGTAATCAAGCAGAGGCAGCAGAAGCATCAAGTGGTTTTTCCTTCCTTCCTTCCTTCCTTCCTTCCTTCCTTCCTTCCTTCCTTCCTTCCTTCCTTTCTTCTGTGGTAATGATAAAAAAAATAGATTGAAGAGCTGAAGGAAAGACACTAAGGAGATATGGAAAGGGAAGGGAAGGGAAGGGAAGGAAATGGAAGGGAAGGAACCCCCCAGAACCCCAGTGCTCAAGGTCCTGAAGGGAGAGATGGACTTCTACTGGGTGACACTTTGCCCCTTTCCCATCTAATGGAGCAGTTGCTATTTTAATTGCTTCTGAGCAATTTCAGCAGGTTAAACATAGGTATTTAACCAAGTGCCCACTGGCAGGTTTGAGTACTTCAGCAAGCATACGTTAGCATAGCCTTACTGATATTAATACTGACATTAACAAGACGGGACTGATTTATAGTCACTAAGCAGCCTCAGCTTTGTCTCTAAGTAGCCAGTAACGCTCCCCAACCTTTCTGTAAAACAAGGAAGCTTTTCTGCAGAAACTCATTCCGACAGCATTTGACAGGAAAGAATTGCTTTGAATGTTAACAGTTCTGGTTTGCGTTCAGAGCAGCAGGAAGACATGATTAAGCAAATAGATATATAGGTTTTTTTCTATCCTTGATGTTTTATTGACTCTGTATGAAAGATGCAGATGATGGGGTTACAATGTCCTCATTGTCATGCTAGTTTGAATTAATGAGATCTCAACTTTTATCTGAGCATGTGGCTCTTTTTTTTTTCCCATACACTATAGAAGCAATAGCAATGTCTCTGCTTCCACTTATGCTCTCACCCTGCTTTTAGCACACAAAAGAGCTGCAGCATCTCCCCACCCACATGCTTATTCCAACAGGTGAGGTATAATAACGGGCCTATTGCACTGCAAAATTACTAAGAAACGAAAAAAATGAAACGTTTTCAGGAACATTGGATGGCAAACCCTGAAGAGCAGCAAGCCACTTACAGGTACAGTGTCAGTGGAGCTTTTACAAGCATCTCCATGCTAACCTGCAGAGGCTGCTCAACATGGACCATACATCAATGCCTCTGGAAGGAGGTGAACACTGTTTGGCAAAGATTCCCTTCTTGCTTTTGCACAGGTATAAAGGTGTCTTAACTCTACATTAGGGTGAAAACAAAGGAAGAATAAGGCTGTCTGGATTTGGGGATAAGACTATTAGCGTATGTATTCCACCAACACTGGTCCAACAACATATGCCAGTAAATAATGATCTTTGTTCTTTCACAGCAGAAAAAAAAAAAAACACGTTCAGAGCAGTCTCATACAGATATTGCAAAAACAAACAAACACGTTAACTTACTAAAAAAGACACCTCATCCATTACTGTTGATACTACACACAGAGAAGCAACGTGTAGAGACATTAAAGATTAAAAACTCAAACACTCAAGGAATCAGAAGGCAGAATAGTGATCCCTGAGAGCAGAGAGCAGAGAAGAGAGATGACAGGGCAGCTCACAGTATCTCTTCTACATGCCCAGGAAGTATGTGTGCCACTCAGTACTTTGCAAGTCCCAGAGATAAGCTTAGGCCTGGCAGTATTAGAATCTGTGTCACTGCTGATTATTTGACAGCCACAGTAGATTCCTCTCTCTCTGTAAATTAGCAGTTAGCATCTGGAAAACTCTTGACCACTGAACCCAAGCGTCTGTGTGAATCCAAAGAGACAGAAACTGAGGACTGCCATTGATAGCCTCTGATTCTTCTTTATTTATTCATGAGGATCACTGAGTTATCATGCTTATGGAGAAGAGAGGACTAACCACTTGTATGTCAGAACCCACCTTGCACCTTTGCGCCATCAGTTATCAGTCTAGCCCTTAATCATTTGGCACTTTTATCACAGCAAACATGAGTTCCTCTCACTTTGGAGTCCATTCAAGTTATCCAAGGGGGCTTGGTGCTAAAGATGCCCATGTGCTTCTCAATCTCACATTGCTCCAGCTTTATCTCTGGTACTTGCAGACACATTCCATATGTGTGCACAAAGTGGGTCAGAGCAGCCCTGTAACTGAAGCACATTCAGTGTTTCACACATACCTCAAGCACATCACTTCTTAGAGGTCTTGGCAGCCAGCCTTCTCCTTCCGTGTCAGTCACACATCACGCAGCTGCCTACGCTGCTGACACCTGCCACTCAGAAGTTGTCTTATCTCACTTTTGTGAGCTTGGCCAGTCGCTGCAGAGTCTTAGCCAACAGTACTGCTTGAGCAAAGGCATTTTTATTAATAGGAGATTCATGTATGGAGAAGTGAAATTCCCGTACCAGGCCTTCATCATTAAACAGACTACATGACATTTCACAGCCTGTAACAAAATAGGTGCGTAAGCATTTTGTTTTGTGGTCAGTAGCCTACAGCAATGTAGGAAAGATCTATCAGTTCATTGAGTGGCTTTGCAAAATATTCCCCTATTGATTTACTCACAAAAAGGGATTTTCTTTCAACATGTGTACCATTATCCTCGCCACTTTTTCAGCTATGCTGAGCATTTGTTATATGTATATATGTGTGTATATATATATAATTGCTTCCTACATTTAGAATAAATCATTCAAGTAAGGCTGCATTTGCTAAAGGACATTTTTGCATATTTTAGGACACCTCTGCAGTTAAAACTCCTGAACCATATAGAACTTATTGCTAAGAAGCTGCAATTCGTTAGTCAGTACTCACTCAACTGCATCTAGTATGCAATGTGTTTGTGTTTTCTTGCTTCAGTCTTTGCATTATTTGGAATTTTTACAGCCCACATTAATCAAACCAAACTGTGCACCCACAGAGTTTGAAATTGGACAGGACACTTGTATTAAGAACTGCCACTACTTTTATCTGATTGGGGTAAACAACGGAAACTTCTTATCACTATATGTCAAAGTTCTCGAAGTACAGTAGGCTGATAACATTATACAGCCACAGTAAACTAGCACGTACCAGTAGAGAATGAGACTGACAGTTTATATTAGCCCACAACATTAGAGGATCCTTGAATACCCAGCCCTGAGTGATACATGTTGAAGAATCAGTTTGTCCATCTGCGCATAGCTATTTTTTTAAGTGTTCATTAAGGGGAAAATAGCTTTCAGTGACCTGAAACACTATAAGGAGAGTTCTCAGCTATCATTTTGCTAAGAGCAAAGGGAAAATATCTCCCAGGCTATCAAGGTGCAGTGTGATTACAGTTCGGACAATTCTATGACATTATCAACAATGATGCCTCTTAATCTAGTAGGCCTTTGTCTCTCCAATGTATTTGATCTACCCCAGCTAGAGGTCAGTCTGTGATATTCCCTATCCACCACATCCACATTGCCTAGCAGAGTGGAAGGGTTCCCTCTACTCCGCATGAGAAGCAGGGAAGCAGTTTCCCGTTGCCTCCTTTACTACAGAAAAGATTTAGCACTGTTCAGACTGTGTTAGACCATTTGCTAGTACAAGTGCATGATGCCTGTGCATGAAATCCAGTATAGGATACTGTCTAAAATTTCAGAAAGGTGCCTAAACTGTAATAAAATGTCTATAAACTGCTTTATTGCCAGCTTTCAGTGTCCCAGGGGGCACCATATGATAGTCATTCAGTTCCAGTAAGGACTAGGAAATAACTTGTTGCCAAAGCCAAGTCTGATTCGTGCCTCTATTTTACAGCAGTATCAAACAGTTTTTGGAACAAGCTGCACAGCATTGCTAACCTACAAAGCCAGCAAAGATCACTCAGCTCATAGAGGAAGAAAAACATGGTTTAGAAAGGTACTTATTCTGCATAAAGACCAGCTGAGTTTTTAACTCCACCATCTTCCTTAACGCTTGGCTTATCTCTTGACTTTATTACAAATGGATCAATTATCCTCAGTTTTTAGCTCCCAGACTGACTGTCAGGGATTACAGCTTTGTTTTACAGACATTGAGGTAAAAGGTACATTAATTTTCTTGGCTTTCAAAGTGCATGTTTTATCAGAACCACGATTGGATTGAATGGTTTCAATATTTTCGTCACATGCAACTCATGAAAATAAGGCTCTCAAGATTTCACTTAATGTCCCTGGATTGCTTCAGCAGGCTACCCAAGGCCTGAAATCCAAGCCTATTTTGCATGAATTGGAATAGACCAAAGATACCTTTCATTCCATTAAAATGAATAGAAGATGTGCTTCTGTATCTAGCTGGTGGCCTTTAAAATTTGAGACATTCATCCTTGACTGTAAGTCTCATAAATGCTATGGGTAGCAACAGGTACTAAGAGCACCGGCACTGTGTTGGTCTAACCTTGAAATGAGACATGGAGGAGTCAGTTTGTAGATTTTCATGGGTAGCCTTTGGACCCTCCTTCATGAAAGCATACCAACTAATGCTGTTTTATCTTCAAATGGTACAAGAACATTCTTCCAAATGCTCAGTGCAGGTTAAGTGACTGCTTCTTTTTAGATGTATTTTAGCTGCACTTATGGGACAAGACCTTGAAAGGTAATGAATCCCAAGCTGCTCTAGATCAGCACAGATGTTGAAATCCTGGGATGTCATCCAATAACTATAACATTAAATATGTTGCATTCCAGATCTGTGGAAAAGGATAATCACGCAGACCTCTTTTGTAATATGCTTTGAGGATAGCTTTATATAAAAAAAACAAACAAACAAACAAACAAAAACAAATATTTTGTTTTTAGTAATAGACAACTTGTGTAACAGGTAACTGTGCTAAACAGAAGAAACAAAATAAATGATTCTTTTAATTAAACCACCTTACTGAAAAAAAAACTTGGCAAATCACATTTTATTAATATGACTATAAGAAATCCATAATTTGACTGCAAAAATAATTGCTTTAGTGATATCAGCCATCTCAAAAAGCACAGGGCTATTTAAATCATCTAATCATCTTGTCATACTTTTCAAACAAGCATTAGTAGCTTGATCAAGAGTTCGAATGCAGCTGAAACCTTCAGCCTTGATTTAATCTGACTCCCTGATGACATTGAATGGAAACACGTAAATCTTATTAGGCTTACAGTGATTTCCTTCAATCATGAATTTAATAAAGCTGGTTGGTTTCTTTCAGTATGCTAAAATCTGTAAAGTTCTAAAAGCTAAATAGCTTCCTATTAAGTAAACAGAAGGTCAGTATGAAGGAGTATTAAAGTACATTACACAACACCAAGAAAGACTGAAACTTGAGGGATCATTTGCAAAACTCTAAGCCCATTACAGAGTTCAATTTTTTGAAGGGAAATACTTATGTGTTGGCTATAATGTCCTGTTATCATAACTGGGAAGACATGAATTTTTTATGAACTGTAAAAGTTTAAGATTAAACTGTAGTCCAACCAACACAATTGTGTGCACCATTAGCAGAACAGACACACATATTATGTAGCCATCTGTGGTGCAGAAAATAGCAGAGGTAGTGCATTCAGTGATCCTGATTCATTCCAGTATAGCGTGGGATGAGTTTTCCTTAGCTCCTGGTCCCTAGTGTCCATGTCTGCATAACTTAGGAGGCCTTGTAGAGATGCAAGAAGGTGCTAGCTCCAGTTGAGCTGAAATTTCCATCATCTAAGGAAAACCAAAGCCAATCTTCCTGCAAGCACAGCAGTTAGGAGACAGGGAAGATACAAGTAATGCTATTTTCCTCTTAACCTCAGCAAAGAGTTGCTAAGCACGTATCTGTGACCACTAGAGTAGGTAACAAAAGAGACTGATGCCTTTCTATTGTTTGATCTGCTGCTATCAAGGGTTCTGCACTGGGACTTTTAGCTGGAGCTTAGAATTACAGGTGAGGTTACTTTCTGAAAAAAAACTTTCTGAACAAACAGTATAGTAGCACAGGTTAAAGTTAATCTAAAAATCTTTACAACTAATTATTAAAGGGCTCTTTTAATCCTCAGGTACATCTTTGGAAGCCCCACTGAAATCTATCAAAGTGGTACAAGTCTGTCCGAGAGCAGAACTGTATGCTTAGCTAAATGCTGCTTTTATTTCCCAGAAGGGCAGACCTACTAACAGCCACAAGTAAAAAATCCTTCAGAGTTCATGACCTCAGAAAAAATGTCCTAGCCTGATAGATTTGCCACGGAAACATCTGACTCATTTAAATGGATGTTTTAGCTGAAGTTCTGTCAGATGTGACATAAGATGCCCTGTGCAGTTTTCTTCACCACAAGTTGCTGGAGCCACTGTGGATCTAAGTGGGTAAATCCTATGATGTCTGTGACATTAGTCATACTAGAACATCCCTTCTGGACATGGAATCCTCAAATTGCTTGTACTGCCGTATGCCATATCCTGTATGTGTTAGACATTCACATGTAAATCTCTAATCAGGTACCAGTCTATCCTTTTTCAAGAAGTGATAAAGAAGACATTGGAAAAATATCTGAGATGGTGTGCAGCTTGCAAAGATGGACAAGAACTTGTCATGGGCTAAAGCTATCTGAGCAACAAATAAGTTTGCATTCTCACAGAAAGAAACAGAGCAAGTGGGAAATGAGGAGATAAGAGACAGGAATGTAAACAGGCAGATCCATCCTAAACATTCAAGATTTTCTTATCAAATATCTTAGAAGACATTTTCATTAGCAAATATAAGTGAAAATATTTGAATTAACAAAGCACTGCAAAAAAATATGTATAGTCTTAAGTAAGAAGATAGATTTGTGGATGATAAAGACTGGAGTTCAATAAAGAGTGCAGTACATATGAACTTAGAATGACTGCATATATTGGAACATGATTTGTGAAATGTTATAGACGCTCAGGTGTACGTAAAAGTATGGGTCCACTGGGGGTACATGCTTTTGATGACCAATGAATTTACTATTATTTTAATGTGTTTTTTTTGTTTTGCTTTGTTTTGTTTTGTTTTTTTTAAGTGAGGGAGACACACATGGCAAAAGCTATTTGCAAATGTGGGTAGGATGTAGCTATCTACAAATGTTGGCTGAAAAAAATTAAGGGAATTTTTTGAATGTTTAAACATTTTTACAGTTTTCATTTTTGGAAGGCCAAAATCTTTGCTTTCTATACTTTCAAAATATTAATAGAAAAATCATATTAAACTAAAGTAAGGAAGGAAAGGTTAAAAGCCTTAAATACTCCACAACTAAATGACATTTTATTTCAGATTAAGCTATTTTTTTTTTTTGACTGATATGAAAATGAAGCAGGATAAGATTTTCTTTTTAATTCTGCAGACATCCCCTCTTCTTATGCAAAATTTATTTTGATTTGAACTGGCCTTNNNNGAGTCTAAAGCTTTAAGAAACTATACATTCTGTTCTCTCTTTCCTACTAAGTGTTTTTCATGGAGTGTAGAAATTTATTTATTGTTTCATTTACTGTCTTACAACATAAATGGGAAATGAGTAGCTCAGACATTTCTTCAGACTCCTATCCTTTTTGAAGTATATATATATTAGTTTTCATGATGTGCAAAGCCCACTGCAATCATCCAGAAATAGCTGAATGCTATTCCAAGATACTCACAATCTAACAGCCAAGAAGACAAGGATAGAAGGAAGGAGGAGAGAAATGCTGCTTTGAAGAGAAATTTATTATTAATAATATTATTGTTGGTCATATTAAAAATGAAAGTATGTTTAAGTTACAATGATATTGCGTAGCCTTTTTCATTATGTATACAACTGTGACTGACACATATACTGACATATAGACATCAAAGAATGCAAGATGATATATAGGCAAAAGTGTCCTCAAGTTAGTCCAGAGGAAATAAGAAAAATCTCATTTACTTATCTGCTGTGAGGATTATCTGAGTTGTGCTGTTACATTAGAGAGCTAGAGCCAGACTCAGGCACATAGCTGCTCCTACACAGGTACAGTTTGACATAGTGAGGAAAAAAAGATATCCAGTGACTTAAATGGGAGATGTGATTCAGAACATGAGCAGATACCGTGCCTCAGTGACTAACAGTTCACACCACATGCACATACACACACACACCATGTAAGTCTAAGGCCAGATCCTACTGCAGTATGCCACGTGCATACCATCAGTCACCACATCATTTTATTCCCAAGGCATTTCACAAACTGTGCCCATCAGATCTGTGTGGGTAGTCCATGTGGAGGAGGTTCTTTTTCTTCCTAGTTATTGGTATGGCAACAGTTAGTTACATCTTAGTTGCATTCAGAAAAATGATAGAAATTCTTTGGCTGGATCACAAACAGGCAAAAAAAAAAAAAGTAACAAATGTTAAAAAGTGTTTTTATCAGGCCATTTTTAATTGGATAATAGTCTACTGCATTATGGCAGAGAACTATGTTTTTTCTTCTCAAATATGTTTAACTGCTTGTTGACTAGTGTCGTCCCCATGATAGCAAAAGAAATGTCAGCTTTGTACTACTGTCTTTAGAGCTCCCGTTTGATTGATGAGGTTTACTTCACATGGATTATTTCTTTAAGATTTATAGAACAAGAAAATTAGACAACTTCTCCCCTTTGAACTTTGGATCTTCTTGGAAACCATGGAAGAGAGCATCCAAGTCAATTAAAACCCAAGCTTCAGTTTTCTCCTCTCTTCAAGCAGTGGTGATGATGTATTGGGGCACATCCAAGAATTCCAGTGGTATAAGAGGCAGAACACTTTCTGTAGGCCAGCAGTATCATTAAAATCCTCTCAAAGTCATAGCAGATATATGACTCAGTAACAAGGTCTCAGAAAGAAGTGTGTTGTCTATCTCGTTTCCTGTGTTCCTCAGAGATCTCCTCTCAAGCAGTCTTCTGACCATCCCAGTCAGAAACAACAAATTGAAACACAAGACTGCTGTTAACTGTGATGGGACTGAAACAAAACATCCGTGAACTCAGTGGAGCATTATACCTCTGTGGAGGTATAAATGCTGTTACTAAGAGACAGCTACACTAATTGTTTTCCAGTCATATACTGATATCCCTATGCGAAGCTTCCTTCCCTTGCCCAACTGAGTTTATCTACTTCCATCTTATAACACTTAGGAAAAACTGACTGTTTTCCAGTGATTACATCCTGAATCTTGAGATATAGCCAAGATGCATAGGCATGTATGTGTGTGTAAGACATTTAATCTTAGTCCCACAAGCTGTTCTCAAAGTCCTTTCTTAAGAGCATTTCTGTCTGCAAGTAACTGCCTTGCTCTCTGATTCATTCTGTTAAACACATGTTGGCTAACCAAACTTTTGACTTTTATGTTATGATTAAGGAAGCAGTTCCTTGTTATTTATGCCTAATAGCAGTCTTTTAGATGATACTGTAAAGTCTCCCCTCAAAATGAATTGGGATAGAGCGAGGAAAACACATATCTTCTGCAATGAAAACTCTTGTTCTGGAACAAGCTGTTTATAGAGCTATACTTCTTTTTAACTATATGGCCTCCAGAAACAAAGACAGATTTATTTTGTTCTTCAGTAACATCCAACATTCCACATCACTAGGTATATTCCAGGCTAAATGATACTCTTCCTAGCATCACTTCTGTGCTGGAAGAGATATTTGATAGATGTTACTTCCTTGAAACAATGGTGCTGATCTGCTACTGCTACAGTCAAAATCATAAACAGTAACATAATTAGTGCAATTCCCAAGTTTTTTTTAGCTAATCTTCCCAATCTCTGTCAGACGGATATTCTTTTTTTAGAGATATGTTCTTCAGCAGATCGGGAGTCTCAGAACATCATTGACTGAAACTCAAGTAAAGAATAATCCCATATTTCTGTGAGGTGGGTACTGAAGCCTAGATAGGAGCAAACAGATGAAATAAGGCCATGTTCAGAGAACACTTTAATTCTAACTTGATCATCTCTAGTTATAATAATAATTTTGCTGATCATCTGTGATGTTCTTCAGGCATGGTTTATATCGTATTTGCTGAATATATCATTGTTAGTAGAAGACAGCA
>VXAL01014041.1:18420-33563 GCA_013399475.1 Chauna torquata | reverse complement strand
TACAGGTAAAGCTATAAGTTGTCCATGCTAGTAGAGCCAGGCACAGCAAAATGACTATTCAAGTCCTAGAAAGCCAGATCTGCAGCTAACAAGAGTCAGAGCGTGCTGGTCAGCTGTAGCTGCAACCATGAAAGGGTGGGAGAACCAGCTATAAGAAGTAGGAAGGTTAATGGCATGTTCTCCAGGCAAAACTAGACACTAGCAGAACTGACGGCTTTTAATATTGCTTGTGTTAAAAAAAGGCACGCTGACTTCTCCGAAGCTCTCCCCTGGCACCTTGCCTTCACATGGGACAAATGTCCACGTTTGGATGTTCCCAAAGGACACAACTCAGATTTGTGGTTTACACAGGAATGGCCTCTAAATCTCCTTTTGGTCTCCATTAGTCTAGGACCATCTTGGGTTTAACATCTCTGGAATAATTCAGTTTGCCCAAGACTCCATAGGCTCTTGGCTCCAGCAGATCCACAAAGACCTCTCTGCCTGTCCAGAATCAGATGAGTCCATAAGAGTGTGGTTCAGGTTTCCTCTTGACCCGTTTCTCCAATTAAAATAGTTTTCTTAGACAGATTCATGGGGAAAAGTGTTGCAAAAGCTCTCTACTCCTGATTTAACATTGCTTGGCTCTATGGGGTAGGGACTGTAAGTCTCTAGTAACAGAGATTTGATTGTACTATGAGCAGATTCCTACCTGCCTTGCACTGCTTAAGGAGTTAGGTGTGACTGGACATGAGGCCAGGGACTTGACCTTGGAGCAAACTGGAATATCATGTAATTACTGCTCTGTGTAAGTCCACTGCTTCTCTTCTCCCAGCAGTTCACTAGCGTGGCTAACTAAGGAGGTACTTTGTGGTTAAACATATTTTAAAGAGATCATACTATACCTTTCAAAGAAGTTGATTGTCTCGCTTTGACTAACTCATATTTATATTGCAAATATGCAGGTCCCAAGCTGTCACCTACCTGCCAACCAGTCTTCTTTTTAGGGGTCACACATTTCCAGTTGGAATATAAACTGGTTTGCAATTAATAAATAATGATTGTTTTGTAATAGAATTATTTATGTAAATAATTGTACAAAATAAATCTTTAAATTACTCAGACTTCGTCAGCTGTGAGGAGCTAACTGGATATACCAAAATAGAGCTTATCCACAACAGAAAACAATCCTGAAAAAAAGATCACTCCAAAAAGCACGTGTGAATAGCTCCAAAACATTCAGAAANAATAAAGAATCATGCAGCATCAAAATTCGTTGGATTGTGACCTTGATGAGTTATGATAAGGAATATTTTCTCCCACATTAGCAAAGGACCAAACAAAGTACTTGTAGTTCGGGTCTCATCTTTAATTCCTCTTGATTGTTAATTAAGTAAGCATGGACCACTTAGGTCCCTAGAAAGCCCACCCATCTGAGGAGATGAAAGGAGTTTATCATTATAAAATTAAAAAAAATAATAAATATCAAACCCCACATTCCTAACAAATGACTTCTTGTTAAATTACTAAATATCCTTATGAAGCCCTTGCTTTAGTTTATGAGACTAGGTTGAAGTACAAGAAGCAAACAGGCAATGAAGAACTTTGGACCTAGTCAAACTTAATGACGGTTTTGCAAGCCTTAGGTGAAATCATCAGTATTAAGAAGGGCAGGATGTGGTGGAAGGAAACACGGAGTGCTTGAAGGAATCTCTCTTCTATTAGCATCTATCATTTTCCTCCTGCAGTTATCAGCTACTTGTAGCCTCAATATGGTTTAGAACTTCTTGTCTTTTTTTGTAGTTACAATTAATGCTTTCCCCAGGCATTAAAAATAAATCAGGAATCTTAAGTGATTTCAGGACTAAACACTACTTTGGAGAGCTACAGAAATGTCCTCCTCATGCGATCTGAACTGAGTTGCCTCTGCTGTTTTCCATATTCTCCAAAGGTGAAGCACAGAGAGTAATGCCTGGAGTACCTGGATCACTGTATTACTCCAGTGCATTGTTGACAGCCTCAAATGTAAAACTTTATGAATCAGTTCTCTCTCCAAAAATCATGATGTTTTATTTTAAATTATATATTTGCATGCTTTTATCTCTCTCTTTTTGAGCCTTCAGAGTGAAACTGTGGCTTGTTTTCAAGTTCCTCTGTGAAAGGAGAAGGCTAGGAAGATTTGTTGTTCTTGTTGTTCTAAGAAAAGTTGAATATCCCAGTCGTTGGTTTTGAAGAATGACACTTCTAAGAAAAAACATCCAATGTCACTCAGACCCATGGTGAAATATTTACAATTGACTTTGCTTTTGTAGTAATACTAATTAGTTTCTGATGTCTCTTCTCACTTAGTCTTCAGTTTCATTATGCCTGTGAGCTGAGATAGAGCTAGGAATAGGATTAAAATCGCTCTCTGTTCCCACATTTCTCCTTTGTATAATTAGAAGGTGTGCAGAGTAGAAATGGCCTATCCATCAGCTATCTATAACGACTGATATCTCTGATCTCCAGTAGGCTACTGGACTTTTCCCAAATTGTTCCTATTTGAATTACTGCATGTTGTTTCAAAAAAAAAAAAAAAAAAGGCATATTTAAGCATAGAATCCACTGTGATAAATTATTCTGATATCTAATTACCTTTACTGAAAAGAAAAAAAAAGAGTTCAAGATTGAACTTGTTCTACCTTAAATGTAGACAACGCATCTGCTGGACTGAAGACTGCTATGTTATCATATTTCTCTTTCTTCCAATATCTCTTCCTTTCACCCATTCTTAGTTTTCAGTACTCCTCTTGAACTCCAGACACATGAAATGGACACACTATTCCAGCAGAAGTTGCTTTCACAAACACGGAGTTGATAGAGCCTCCATGTTTATAGGCTTTGTTACTACAGTTAAGACTTTTAGCTACTCTGTCATATAGGGAGTTCATCTTCAACATGCATATTTACACTCAAACAAAGGCTCCTCAAGGAGATCAAAGTAATCTCCAGAGTCCGTCTAATCATTTCTACTACTTTCAGTGGTCTTAAACACAAAATGATTCTACTACAAATTATCTTTACTTTGAATTTCAAGGAAAGTTCTCAGAACAAAATCAGTACAATAGGCCTCCTGTTGTGAAAAAGTGCATATACACAAAAAAGCCTCTAAATCACAACCGTTATTTTGTCCAAACACTCATTTGCATGAGTGGTAAATATAATCAGCCAGTTTGTACATGAAATTGTAACCTCAAACTTACTTTGCACTGAACTCACATTTAAAAGGACATGGTGAAACTCTTCTGCATAGCTCTCCATAATGAGTTTATTCATTTTTAAGGCAGAAGCCACAAAATGTTGTAACAAATGCAATTGCATTTCATTTCTCTTTGGTTTGGGTAGCAGCCATTTTTCAAACTGGAAAAGAAAAGAAAGATCACATTTGGTGTTTTGGATATTAAGTGATCTGACATACATTAGCAGAGCAACTCTACTGCACTGCAAAAACATATATATTAAGTCAGCATTAACCTACTATCTAGCTGAGATGTCAGTAGTCACATCAGTAGAGTTGCAAGGAGCTCAACGTGGGCCTCTTGATAAGATAACTAGATTATTCTGAGCTCTGTGCTTCCATGAGAGGTTTTAAAAGAATAGGAGCAAATACTTCCTGAGGCAAATAGAAGAAAACCCATTCTGTGGCAATGCACAAGACAACAAAACAGAAGGTATTATGGATCATCTGTAACGAGAAGAAGAAGAAACTCAACTGCAAATTAGGGTTTACTTAATCTCAGCAGGCCACCTGTTTGGGAGGAAGAGGATCTCCAAATTAAAGGTAGAATAGAAATGGTCAGTATGTGTTCTATCTGCTGTTTCCTTGATGAAACTGCAATGGACAGGAATGCAGAAAGATTGTCAGGTAATCAACCCTGAACACGGGGACAGCTGAAAGAGGAAATCAACAACTCTATACTATGATGGGTAAATTACAAGACCAAGTAGCACACCTGCTAGTTAATTCGAAGGTCCTAAGGACAATTTGAATATTACTAGGGCTCCAGTGAAGAGATAGGTGGTTCACATCATAGAAGAGGACTCATCTAAATATAGAAGAAACAATCACACAACTTCTATTTTATTGCATTCTTTTAGATGTAGCTTTCAGAGGGTGGGAGGTGAAGAGGTTTTTTTCAATGAGTTTTGAAACCAGACAAAGGTTAGCATGTATGAACCTGAAGTCCTCTATGTAAATACACATCTAAGGAATGAATTTAAAACTCCTAATTCAAATATAGTGTGTTTATAATAAGTAGACATCTAGTTAATTGTGAAAACTCTTCATAGGCAGAACAATCGTTTCTATGTGTTTCTATCTACATAGAATGACACCAATTCTGCTTCAAGTGCACATACTATTGTAATACGAACCATAACTAAATATAATTCTCATCCAGAGCTAGAGTGAATTGCAGGCAATGATTTGATGACAGAGCTATCACAAATGAGAGCATATGAATGACTAGCACAAGTTAGCCCTTCTCTAAAATAGAATATGGTTTGATCAGCAGGGAAATTTCTATTGTAGATTCAGTCTATGTATTTTTGACTTAAAAAAAAAAAAAAAAAGGAATGAAAGCCTATTAAAACAATAGATTTAGTTAAAGCTGGTTGTTTTCTGAGGGTTGTTGTGAACACCAGTGTTTATATTATAGAAACAAGGAATTCACAGCCTGTGAGTCCAGTGTCTTTGCATCTAAATTCAAAACAGGCTGGGGCCCAGGAGATCTGAACTATCTCATTCTGCCACTGATTCATTGTGCAACTTTGAGCACTTAACGTTACTCTTACCTTTCCAATAGTGCAAGTAGCACATAAATATAGATGTTTGATCAGAGAGAAATTTTCTCCAAGAAAAAAAAAAAGGTACAAATTGGTAGGGCTAGTTTTTTGTTTCAGTTTTGTTGTTGTTGTTGTTGTTTGTTTGTTTGTTTTTGTTTTTGTTTTTTTCCTGAGAAAATAAGTGCATTTAGCATGCTTGTACACCTTACATGTTCTCAGTTGCCAGAGTGATCTGTGATTGAAGTGATAACATACATCAATCAGAGGGCTCTCAGCTTTGGAGTCTGGGAGCCATGAAGGAGGTGTACAAGATGCATTTACCATCTTCATTTCGCTTCCAGTTTCTGCACAGACCAGCTGGACTTCCAGAAAGTAAAAAGTGTCCATTATTCTGTGCTAGATAACATAAACTCTGTAATGGGGCTGAACACTTCCAGTGATGTGTTTTCATCAGGAGACTGCTCTGCTGCCTTTATTTCAATAACTGCTATGAATTATAGCACTACTGCTTTTCTGAAATCACTAGCTAAATTATGGGCAGTAGTAACACTTGTGTTTGTCCTTGGAAACACTAGTCTCCATCACCCTGTCATTTCAGAGTGCAAAATGCAGCCTGGGATAGAACCAGGTCTTCTCTCATCTGATCCATTTTGTTCATGGCTGTTAAGAAAAACAATTCTTATACGTTCATTTGTTTGGAAAGATCTGATATAAATGGTATTTGAATCTATTTTTCTTCTTGTCGTAGAAGAGAGATTTTACTTTGAGCAAATGAAAATTAAGCAAAGTTGAATATCTTCTGTGCATTTGTTGATTCCAGAATACCACTTTTCAAGGCATCTTGTGTTATTCCAAAATTACATGTAAAAATGGGTCTAATCCTTCTGCTATGAACAGGGAATTCCAGAGCAAATCCAGTGAAATTAAAAAACAAAAACAAGCAAAGAAACAAACAAAAAAAAAACCACAAATGTCCATGTTTGGTAAAGAGAACGGTAACTTTTACTGTTTTCCTTCAATTATGTCATTCTTATTTATATTATGCTATTGATTATTGACACAGTTCTATTTTAAAATGTAAGAAACATGAAGTGCTTATAAAATATTAAAGGTACAGGTCTTGAACTTCATTTAATGTACCTGGAGTGAGGCAAAACATGGCATGTGACCACATTTTCATTTCTCAAGAAGAAAAATCAACAAGGCAAAGCTGAACTACACATTACAAGTCTTCGTCTCTCTAGTTTTACATGGTTCCCAACTACTAGTAAATATCAGGAAATTTAACACATCACATGTAATATGCATGAAAGTTCTCTGTGCATGCTTATGTAGTAAGTCTGTTCTGATATAAAGAAGTCTTTTATGTACATGCAGTAAATGTGCATTTGCTCCATATCACATCTGCTGAATTCTCAAGAAAATCTCAAGAAATTGCGATCTGGTTTGTAAGGATGAGATTTTTCAAGATTAACTTTAATTGAAACACACTTTCTTTAGCTTCACAATCAGAGCTATAGCACAAATAATAGAAAAGTCTCCCATTTTTCTTTTTCTTGAATAGGGCTGAATTTAAAGTCCAAGACAGTAAGTGTGTTCATCCACACAGAATCATAAAATCACAAAATCACAGACTAATTCAGGTTGGAAAGGACCTCAGGAAGTCTCCAGTCCAATCTCTCACTCAAAGCAGAGACAGCTTTGAGATCAGACCAGGTTCCTCAGAGCCTTATCCACCTGGGTCTTGGAAACCTCTAAGCTTGGAGACTGCACAACTTCTCTGGCCAGCCACTGCTTGACTGTCCTTACGATTAGAAAGTATTTATCAGGTAGGAGACCCTCTAGTTTTAATTTATCCCCACTGTTTCTTGTCTACCCACTAGAGACCACTGTGAAGAGCTTGGCCCTGTCTTCTTGATACCTTATAGGTACTGGGCAACATGAGGGTGGAGGGGAGCTATTAGGTCCCCCTGAAACCTTCTCTCCTCCAGCTGAACCAGCCTCAGTCCCTCAGTCTCCCCTCACAACACAGGTGCTCCAGCCCCAACCAACTTGGCGGCGTGCTGCTGTGCTTGCTTAATTTAATGGTGTTTTTCTTGTACTGGGAGGCCCAAAACTGGATGTAATATCTAGATGTGGTCTCATGAGTCTCATGTAAAGGGGGATAATCGGTCCATTGATCTTGCCTGTGCTGCTGTTAGCACAACCCAGGATGCTGCCAGCCTTCTTTGCAGCCATGTTCAGCCCTTAATGGATTGAAGTTGCTGCGTATGTTTTCATCTGTCAGCCTCACATGTCCTCTTATATATGCCAAAATATATCTGTAAAGATGAAAACAAGAATGCAATGCATAGGTTTTAAGGCACAGGTTTCCACCTTTCTGGTACTTCCAATATTCCCGCTCTTAGCAGCATAAGTAGTGCCGGTTGAGGTTCATGTTATGCTAGGGACAGAAATGTAATAGGTAACAGTTTCAGGTTTCCTATCTTAACTAGCTGACAAGAAACAGGATGGAGCTGGTAAATATAATCAACTGTTCTTAGGCATGGGAAAGGAAGAAGATAATTGCATCAGTAACAGGATTTTATTATTCTATTGGCTAGCAACAGATATCATCAGCCAAGCTGGAAGCGATGAAAACAAACATGATTTGGTCAAACCAGTGTCCATCTACCTCCTGTAGTTACAATGTCAATCCGAGAATGGTTTTAGTGACCTTTCCTGTTGACCACTTAATGTCCGATCACTCACTGTTAACCCAGCCCAGTGATAACCTATCACAGCATTTCTTTGTTCCTCTGGACTCATACCTTAAGCACGAGTGGTCAGATTCCCTTTTGGCACAGTTCCAATGAAATCAGCTATAAATTAGGCTTGAGGAATTTCTGTTCACATATTTAAGGGTAGTAGACACTTCTCAGTATCTCAAGGTGCTATCACCGGAAAAAAAAAAAAAAAAAGGAGAAAAGAAAATCAGTAATGGGAATTAGGGAATTATAGCTTTATATGAAACTCTAGTGTTCACGCCTGTCCATCCCATCAACAATGCTAATGATGTTAACAGAAAAAAATAAACAAAGAAGAGAAGAAGAGAAGAGAAGAGAAGAGAAGAGAAGAGAAGAGAAGAGAAGAGAAGAGAAGAGAAGAGAAGAGAAGAGAAGAGAAGAGAAGAGAAGAGAAGAGCAGAGAAGAGAAGAGAAGAGAAGAGAAGAGAATGCTGGGTAAGAATAAGAGAAGTATTGAACTACTGTGTTTATACATAGGCAATATGGCATGGACATAAACAGTGCAAGCTTACCTTACTAGCATTATGCAGTCTGTAACCTCCATTTCAGTTAACTCCTGTCTCTCAGATGTTTTTCTTGTCTTTAATACTGTACGTTTGATAGACATGAAGCCTGCGTGCTTATATATACTACTATTATTTTCTTATGTTAAAAAAAAAAATAGAGTGAAATTCAGTAGACAGACTTCTCTTAACCACATCCATTTTGTGTTAGCATTATCAGGAATAACTGGATTGTCTTAAAACAAAAACAAAAACCTCTGGCCACTTTTTTTTTTTTAATAGAAAGATATACTTTTACTGAACTTTCATGTGTAATGTCTATTAAAGGCATAGAGTTTTTTCAGGCAAAAAAAAAAAAAACAAAAACAAAAAACAAACAAACAAACAAAAAGAACCCCTGCAATTACAACATAATCATTGCCAGGCCTGATGCTTGCCATGGAATACAACTGCAGGGACACATTAAGATTTTTATCTGGTATTACTATACCTATGGGTTTGAAAGTCTATGCCCAGCTATTTGGCAGCCTATCTTTGATCTCTAGACTTTTGTTACTAATTGGTTTTAATGGCTTCTGAAGACCCAAGGACTGCAGAAGAATACTTTCAGGAGCAAATTACATGCCATCTCAGTCAAAACGCTGATAAATGTATAGATGATGATGAAATATCAATTGTTCTTAATGTAGCAAGCACCTGGCTTCAATTCCACCATCTAATATATCATTTTGTCATTAGACCGTCTTTTACAGCTCATTTTAGCAGCATGTATATTGATACTTTGTAAAATTAACATAATTTTAAAACTTTTTTTTTTCCATTGGCCTGCTTGTATTTTTTTCAAGAGTTTTAGGGGCAGTGCAGACTTCTGCAAGAAGACTTTCTTTTTCAAATGACAACTCCTCTACAAATCAACCTACTTCCATTTCAGACAATGAGTGTTATGCAAGTTTGCACAGTATAAGGCCCTGCTGCAAAAACGAGCTTCTTAGACTGTCAGAGAGAGGTCTTATGCTCTTTTTACTGTGCTGGTCCCCAGTAAGTAGGAGAGAGTAGTTCTAGCAGTGCCATATTATTTCTGTCTCTCAACAGACAGATTGACTAGATGCCTTCATCCCAGCTCTGGTAGCTGTACATTTGAAGATGTCATGACAATCTGGTAAGAAGTCAGCAGTTTTCTCTACTAGCAAGCAAATACTGATGATCTAGTGAGGCTTTGTCCAGCCCAAACCCCCATAAATCAAAGCCAGTGTGGAAGTACAGTTCTGCAAGACAGCCTCTGTACATACACACCCAAACCGCTTCAATTCAGCCTTCTGGGAACAACCAACAAAGTTGTTAGTGACTTCAATGAGCACAAGAACAATCTGTGAACACTATTAGAATTTCCACAACAGTCTATGACATTTTGTCCTGTTGCCTCATTTCCATTCCAGCTCCTGCCCCGTTTGTTTCTAAATCAACAGCACATTGTTTGGAGGATTGTTATATCATCTGTTTCCAGGAAACTTTCTGAATTTTACATTACTTTTTACTCCTGTAATACACCAAGTAGGGAGCTGAAGCTCCCCCTCACAGAATATTATCTTAATCACTAAACTGGCTGCAAGGTACTTTTGCCAGAAAACTTAGGTTCCTCAATAGTTTGAGGACTTCATCCAGGTTATTTGGGTCTACTTTTATACTGTTTATTTAATTTTATTCTGCTTTAAAGAATGCATGCTTTAGTATAGAGACCTAAGCTTACACTGCATTTCAAGAGCCAAGTTTCTATTTCTGATATTGTTCCTTATGCCCGTTACTGTGAAGGTGCTCTCTTTATTTTCAGGTAGTGAAATGCTTGTAAGCAGCTGTATCATGCTCACTGCCTGAAAGCACAAGTATGCTCTAAAGATGTGGTAACTCTTCCAGGTAAATAAGCTCCAAGATACTAACAGTATTCAGGGACAGTTCTATACAGTTTACATTCTGTGATTGCAATTGTAAAACATCTTTCATTCCCTTTTCTACCCAAAAATGCAGGGCCAAATCCCATTAATCCTCCAATGAAAGTACAGTAAGATGCAAATGTTATTCTCATTTTCAGTTATAGAAATGCACTTGTTATTATTCCAGTAGTTTCATTTCCTTTTTGACCAAAATCAGCGGTTATTCATTAAAACACTGGTTGTTGTTTATGTCTATGTTGATCTACACAACATTTTCTGAGGCTGTACATAGAAACAACCTCACAAAACATTTGGAGTTGATAATAACATAAATCCATATGCCCTAACAGATATTATACACTTGCAGGCTGTAACTACGCAACAAAATAAGTGCTGTCAGTTTCTAACCACAAGACCTCATTTATATTTTTAGCTTTTTTTAGAAGACAGGAAAGGTGTGGTCAAAACTGATCAAACAGCAGTTTGCAGAAAACAGTTCACACATCTGCAAAATAAATTCTCAGTCAATGTGTGTTTTCTCTATTTTCTCCAGCACCAGCGCTCAAGACTGAAGAAACAATTAAAGCTTCTGCATTCTTTGTATTTTGATTTTTTTGCTTATCAGCATGCAGTGCAGTCTTGTTTTCATGGTGTTCCTCCCACACAGAAACTCAGTTCCCTCTCCCCTCCTCCATTCTGCCCTGGCAAGGGCCATAACTCGTAGAATTTATGGCTGATGTTAGAGATCACAGATCTCATTAAAATCAAGAAACTGTCCTAGGTTAAATATGACTTATTGTATACTGTTGTAGACAAAAGAATATTGGACTTTATGAGGCCACTCGAACCAACTAATCTGTATTAGATCAAGTCTCATTTCTTTCTTCATAGTTTTTATTATGACATGTAAATCATGCCAGAGAAGAGAGTAATGCTCCCCCCAGTACAGATCAATTAGAAAGAGTTTATGCCAGTGAAATGTAACTGCTATAAATATAGTTTCATTTTCTCTTGAGCCTGCCACTTCTTTCTGACCACTCTTTTCTCCGAAGTCTAAACAAAATTATATGATCTCTTCAGCAATGCACACAGTAATCAAAATTCCCCTTCCCATCACAATACATGGCTTAGGATGTGATTCTGAGGGCAGGGAAAATGTGGAAGCAATTAATAAGATATTAGATCCCCAGGACTAACACAGAAGGATGTGTGCTGGCTACAACTTTTGAAAGATTCTCTGATTTATTTATTTTCACCAAACCTATTTTTATTTAATTTGGCAATTTGAAACAGTGTAAATCCAGCTTAGTCAACCAGTTTTGTATTGTTGAAAAGTAGCAGTCAAGCTGGCTTTCTACATTAATTTCCATACCTTGCTGCAGTCAGGGTGGCACAATTCACCTGCACACACAGAAAAACGGTTTAACTTACTTTTAAAACTGGCAAAAAAAATAGTCTTTTTTTTTTTTTCCACTCATCTGAAAAGAAACTAGAACTGCAGCAATACTGAAACACTATTTTCAGAAGTATTCCTACCCTGCCATTGCAGAGGTATGAACGCTGCTATCTGACATTTCATGAAAGCATGAGAAGAAGAAAAGCTGAGCTGCTGAGTCTGCATGTTACAGGCAGTTAGGGAGGGTTAGCTCACCGTGAAACTGCTTAACTTGAGAAACAGGCACAAGATATCTCCCAGAAGTGTTAAACAAACAAACAGAAAGATATAATTAGTGAACTCAGTGCTGAAGACTAACAAGCAAACAAAGCAGGCACAAATGGATGATGGACAAATTAGATCTGCTGGCTCAGTGTATGATACCCCAGGTCCCATCCTGCCTTTCCATCTCCCCCCTCACACACACATCAAGTGGAAATAATGGTGGTGCTCTGCAGGGCATTAACTGTATCAGCTATTTAGTCCAGTGGAAAGACTGACCCAACAATCAATTCCCTCTTTGTGTGGCTGCCTGGTTCTCTGTGTCTCTTGTGAAGGTTAATTCATTTATTGCCCATTTTTCCTGGCACAGAAAACCTAGGCTTCACTCAGCCTGACCTCATCCTTTCCTTTCATTTTCTCAGGTCTGCCTACTGACACTATCAGTTTTCAAACGCCGGGCTCCTCCTTGCACCGATGAACTGATTGGGGCCCTGGCAATGGATCCAAAACCGTGTGCCTTGATTCAGAGCAGGAGGAACCTGTTGGCAGCGTGGCGGCCCCGCACGCCTCCTGGCGTGAGGACAGCGCAGGCGAGGCCCAGCCTGGCACAGCAGGAGGCTCACCCATCCGCCTCACAGCTGAACCCATCAGCCCTGGGCCTCTGCAGCGTCCGTTTTACAGCTCCTCATTACACCCTTGATTTTTATGTATGGGCATAAAAGACACAATGGAAAAACTCACTCATGGAAAATTATGAAATAATTGCCTCACTCCATAGCCAGTCATTACCACGATAAACAAAATGAGCTGGAGATAGTAACTCACCTTTACTCTTTGTTTGAGATACTAATATTCCATATGCCCTCTTCTCTTTGGAAACAGTATTTACGATTAGCTTCTGATTCACTGCTAACCAATGCCAACTTACATCAGAATAGCTCTACTGACTTCAGGGCTGTTTTTCCAGTTTGCATCTGCGCTTAGGTTTATTTTCTTTAAATTATGCTAATGCCTATCTATTCTTTGCAGCTAGGTATAAGAAGATTATTGCATGGACTCTGCTTGCAAAATGAATGTATTCCCAATAATAATCTAGGCCATTGGTTTTAATCCAACTAATTTCTGCCTGAAGCCCATAACTTCTAGTTGAACTCCAGTATCTCTATGAAAGAGAAAATCAGTCTCCTTGGATAAAACATCCTAATAGTCCATCAGGCTTGCTTAATGCGTATCTCCAGCTCAGGTCTCTTTATCTTGGACACACATATGTTTCTGCCCTCTTGAGTTAGTTTATTTTACATCTGTTTTGAGGGTCATCAACAACAATACAAGGGTGCTGCTGCAAATCCAGCCTAGCAGCACACAGATGACAGACAACCGACCGCCTGCCTCAGCAATATGAGTGCCATCCGAAAAGGAGGATAGCAGAGAGGCTATGGTTATATCATCTGAATGGTTCTCAGTAACTCAAGATTGCATCAGATTCAACCAGTTTCCTTTTAGCAAGCAGATGATATCTGCTAGGATTGTTCATAGATAAGAGGTGGTTATATGTGATATGGCAGTAATGAATAGGTGTCTCTGGTGCTACAAGTGGTACTTGGCGAGCCAAAGTTACCATAGGCAAGGAGTGGAAGCAAGAAAATCTCTGAGCAGGTGGCTATTGGAAGGTGCAAGACAGAGTCACCCTGTGCTGTCTATCATACTTTTTTTGGTGTCATCTTATATTGCCCTCGTAGTAGATATTCGTGGTGCCGCTCCCCACTCTCACCCACTCTGCGTGGTGGCTAGGACCACTTCGGTCTTGGCTGACGTAGCAAAGTGCAGGCTTTACTGCTGTGCCACATCCACTGTCTGCTGAATTGCTGACTTGGCAGATATCGTGAAGTTTCCATTCCCATGAACTTACACAGTACTGATATCACTGACAAGTGAGAAAGTGCTGATTTAATTCCTTCTCTTGAGATTTCATTAGAAGAGACATGGGGAACTAAGAGAGAGGCAGCCCCTCCCTTTCCGCCGTACCCCCAGCGAGCTCTGCTTCCAGGCGCGTTACAAGCCACCGGCGGTTGTGCCGTTGTGCAATCCCTGCGCTTCCACCCGTGAGGCAGCAACAGCCAGCAGCAGCCTTATATTGCTCGCTCTGTTGTAATGACCACCTGGCCCTGATTTGGGAACATGAACACACACGCAGGGTCTTGCTCATCTTCACAATATTTCAAAATTTTAGTCCTAGACAGCTTTAAGTTGCTTCTTCTAGGCATTCATTCTGCCTCTCCCTAAAACCTGAAACAAAATAAAAGATACTGATTTACTGAAAACAGGAAAATCAACCTGAAGAACTATACACACGAACAATTTTTTCATTTAAATTGCCAAAATATGTTTCACTAGAGAACAAATTCAATACAAACAACCTGAACAAGATGGTAGATTAAATCAATTTCAAATGTTGATGTCCTTAATGTTTGCTATTAACACCCTAGTCCTTTGACTAGACCTAACATGATGCTTATGCAGATTATTTATCAGGTTATAACTGATTTAATTGAAAGCATTCGCTAAGATCAGAAGAGTCAGAAATCTGATATCACAAAAAACATGGCTTTTAAGCATCATTCACAATATCTGAACTTATCTATATCATTCACATACACACTGATAAACTCTTATCACACATCGATATGCAAAGCTGTTATGAACTCCTGACTTCAACACTATGTGCAAAAAAAACCCACCTTGTTTAAAACCTAGAGGAAGCAGCATGCAGTGTAAACAAAGATGATGTTTAAGTATCAATATTTAATGAAAATGTAAAACCTGCCAAGCCAAGTCTCAGATCAATGTATTTTTTTCCAGCTAAAAGGAGTTGCTATTCAGGTGCTGAGTAGCAAGTCTCAGATCTCAGTCTTGTTCATTTTGGCTTCAAGAACACATGGAAAAAAGTGTTTTTAAGTTCCCTTCCACCAACAGAATAGGGAAAAAAGGGAGTAAAATTGGCACTGCCTAGTGACTTTAAACACAAATATGATTAAATTAATGCTTAGTACACAGCTTATTTCAAAAGAAAAGAAGTCCACTAATAAGTTAGGTAAGTCAAGAGATGGATAGATGGATGGAGACTCAAAAAAAAAAAAAAAGATCTAATAGAACTGAAAACCTGAAGTGACTCTTTGTGTCTCTGCACTCAGGCTTGGAGGTTTGGCTTCTTTTTTCATTTCTTTTTTCTTTCTGCCTCTTTCAACTTTTACAATCTTTAATGTCATTTCCTATGTTTGGAAGCCTCCCACCCATTGTCAGCCAAGCATTCTTTTTTGTTTACAAGCCCCTGTTTAAAACGCACTACCTCACTGCACCTTCACTAACCTACTCAGTTTTTGTTCATACTTTCCTCTTCATGAACCCTTTTCGTGTTTTGTGTTGTCCATAGTTGACCTTTGGAAGATCTTTGTGCTTGAAACCAAGT
>VXAL01014041.1:0-18393 GCA_013399475.1 Chauna torquata | reverse complement strand
TTTTTTTTTTTTGCAAAGCATGGAAGAGCAAGCCAGTTCTTGTAGCTTCAGCGTTGTGTGGTGCTTCAAGTGTTTCTCATGGAAGCATTCCACTACACACAGTAACTTCCCGATACACTGCCATGGCAATAAGGGAAGAAGGGAAGCGAACTGGTGCAAATTTTTGACAGGTACAACATTCATTCATCCAGACCTACTAGTGACCTTTTTTCCCACTGCTTTCTATTGTTTTGCAACAAGTCTGTTCCAGGACGGGCAAACTGACAGCTACCCTGTGGTCTTACCAAAGCCTTTACACAAGCTGTAAAAGAGATGTTTTTCATTCTCTCCACACCCTTGTCTGTCTTCTACAACCATGTAAGGGAGAGCAAGATTTGCCTCTTTCTCTTCTTCCTTCCTCCTATCCATATTAAGTATTTTTACAACACAGCTGAGATAATACCTACAATATGTTGCCAGAAATGAAATATTGCTTTAGGATCCCACAAAGCGTGCTTAGAACTTTTCTGTTTTCAATCACTCCATTAAATCTAGTCAGAAGACAAAAATACATAGAATAAGTGAAACAATGACACCATATAAGGTGGTGGGGACTTAGCAACAAATAAAACTTGAAAAAAAAAAAGGGAAAAAAAAAGACAAGTCTAAAGTACTATGAACTTGGCAGAGTAGCAATACAAAAGGTCAGTGACAAATAATTTCTGTGTAGACTAAATCTCCATTTTTAGGAATGTTATACCAAAACTTGAAGAGAAATGTCAGTTGAAATGAACTGAGAGTTTCCCCAAGAATATCACTAAACAAGAATAATGAAGTCCGGTCAGGTCTTTAAAGTCTACACTCCAATAATTCTATGGTAAAATATGGTTGGAAATACATGGAAATAATTTACAGGAAACTAAAACTTAAAATAACATTGACAAATACATAGGTATTTAAAAAGATGAAATATTCAGTAATGGCAAGACAAAAGCAAAGCAAATATAGCAAAACAGACAGTCAATGTGTCACCAAAATAGCCAAGGGCCTTCACCACGCTTTCTGTCCTTATCACCCTATGTTCAAATATATTTTTATGTTATGTAAAGTACAATAAAAGACACCATGAAATTTTCCAGCTGTGCTTTTTAGCAACCTTTTTTTCCAGTCCCTGACTCTCAAAAAGATGTTTTCTAGTTTGCAGTATGTCTATCAAAAAATGTGTGATTTAGAGCGCGAAGCACCATATACGAGCATTCAAAAGACTAGAATCTGATTTATGTCACAGAAGGTAAGACTGCAACCCCCTGAACACAAATAGAAAGTTTTGAAAGAGTCATCTACATTTTAATATCGTGAAAGTGTGTTCTGATCCAACTGAAGTCCAAAAGACTAGAGTAATATAGTCTGGTTCATTATTTGGCTTAAGGTTAGGAAGAAAAGTTCATTTACTAGCTTTTAACTGAAAGAGAAAGTCATATATATTCAATTACTGTTCTGATATAACAGAAGATTTGTTACATGCATATCACTGATAGCAACTGACAGCAATTCTTCTCAAATAGCAGTCTCCTGCCTTAGACCAAGATGGTGAGCAGGTTTCCACCAAGGTTCACTGCATGACACTTCTTGTATTCCCACAGAACATTCTGTACTTCTCACCATTGTCCTGGGTTTTGGGAGTAGCTAGAAGGTGTTACTACACCTCCAGGCTGCATAGGCAGCTGACAGAGCATGGATGGTCCAGGGGAAAGGGAGTGGGCGCACTGCACTCTGGGAGCAGACACTAGTTAAAAAAAAAAAAAAAAAGAAGAAGAAGAAGAAGAATTATAAGCCTGTAAAGCATTGGCAATACCACCTAAAATCTTGACTGATTCATCTCCCCTACTATCAGTAAAGCTGGGAGCCGTAGCATAAACAGAGCACAGACGGCCTTTAATGCTTGAAGCAGCATTGATTAGGCCTGCATAAGATAAAAATGTTTAAAACCCTGGCAGATTTGTTTACCTCAAAGCTCTAAATGCTGCCAGCACCTGACCAGCAAATCAACTGTTAGCAGCACTGCGATAGGTTTGCAACATTTTCCCATGCAGATGAGACTTAGATCTCCAGAAATGTTTGACCTGTCTCACTCCAGAAACATCTGCTGTCAAGCTGGAGAACAGTTAACAGAGCCCACAGTCCTTGCCTTTAGATCAGACTGCATCTTCTCTCAGTTTCATTTTGCTTTTGAATAAAACAACTGACAACCTATTTGTATAAACAGCACAGAAACAACCAACCTATCCCAAATAGTAGTTATAGAGTAGAATACTTAAAAATAAATAAATAACTTTTTTTTCCCTCCTCTTTACAAGAACAGAGAAAAGTCAGTTCCACTTCTGGGAAATAAGGGACAAGGAAAGCCTCATGTTCTTTGTGAGAAGAACTGACGAGTCAAAGAATTGAAACAGCCCAACGAGAAGGAGACCTCCTTATCAGCCTGAGAGAAGGGTCACAACGGATGCTCAAGTATTCGATGAAGCTGCTGGCATCTTGGATGTTGTCTCACCTAGGTGAACACTGTGTTTCCACACAATGACTTTTTTTTATCTTTCATCAAAAGAGACTGCAAGAGCCCAGCCCAGGATATCCTATTGGTTATCTTCAGACTTTCATCGGGAAGTTGCAGGTTGAAATTCCTTACAGAAGGAAACCGGATTCATATGTCTCATCTACCAGGTGAGAGATTTCACCATTAGGTTAATACTTAAATGGGGTTATTCCAGCATCACAGGGTTTGGGGTAGGTTTTCTTCAGCTGGCCACAGCTGGGGAAAGAAAAAAGTCACAAAACTTCTAAGCATAAAAAATTAGGCAGTGATGCAGTCACCTAATCAAGACATAGGTGCCTAATTAAAACATTTTTGCATAATAAGACCTGAATATTAAGACTAGTTTTAAAACCAATATGCTCTGCAAGAAAAGGCCTGTAGCAGAAGCATTTTCCACAGTCAAGGTGGCTGGGTCCTGGCCCTATCCATTTTGTCAGCCACAAAACCCTGTGAAGAACAGCAAAAAAGGCTTCTTGCTGTCCTTACCTAACCTAGAAATTTTGTTTAAGTCAGGTTTCATTTTCTTTGCACTTCTATACTGGTTCTATTGAGTGATCTCAGCTATTGTGTTCATTCTGCCTCAAAGTTGTAAATAAGGAGTATGTCCTCCCCCTCCAATCTGTTCTTTCAGGCAAACCTTCATTTGCGAGTTCTTCCCAACTTTCTTCTTCAGAATCCAAGTTTTAGGCTTTTCCTTTCCCACCATTAAATACATATGTTGCAGATATTCAACTTTAAGTGGCATTGATCTAAAAGTAAGAGTCCTATTGCATGGATGGACAAAATACCAAAGAAACATACACTGCTCATTAGCATTCTTTTTTTATCAATGTGACAAAGCTGTTGTTATTTTGTTATTCTATGTCCCATTTTACATCTCAAACTATTTTTTACTGAATTTCATTTTCAAAAGAGCATTAGATTTGTTTTACCATCCTATGACTGAAGGAGTCTATGCGGTATGGGTGTATTGGCCCCAAACCTCTAAGCGTTTTGTTGATGTTTAAAGATTTACATATTTGAATTGTGATGGTTTCCTTAACTTTCTCTCAGTCATTTCTTAAGGCACTTAACCTGCTGACATATTTCTTCTTGGGAATCCTTCAAGAACAGACATACAAGAACAGGTCCTTGTCAGAGAAGACATCCCAAGAACATAAGTTGTATTGCTCACCATCACAGCATCTAATAAAGCACCCAGCCCTGCACACTGTCACATAACCCTGCAGAGATTCAGTTACTGACTCCCATGTTGAGACCTCCACCATCTGGACAGAATCCAAGTGCTGCTTTTCAATTTGAGCATTACCCAAATTACTGACAGAATATAGACCAACTACCTAACATTCCTCCTAAGAGCCAAACCTACAATCCAGGCATGTCTATGTAGGAACAAGTTCCAACCACCACCATAATTTAGACATACCCTTTCTCAGAAAGAAATACACAATAAGTATGAGCATGACCTTTTCAAGCATACAGTTTCATTTACTCAAAGGAGGAAACAGAGATAGCCAGAGGTTGCTTTATAAACAGCAGATCTAAATACAGGACTTCTAAGCCTATTCATCTTGAAAGCCCTGAGGGTCCAGCAGTCAGCAAGAAGACAGGAATATTTCCTCTTCCTTCAAACTGCTCATGCAGACAATTTCCCCTTTACTAAGCTGTCAAAAATGAAAAAGTATACATATTTACTTTAGCTCTTTCTGTTCCAAACCTTTCAGTCTGTCTGTCACACAAGCTCCATCAGATGACCACAAAACCCTGCTGGACGAATCTGTTGACCAAGTGATCTGTACAGTTCTACTTCGTTTCATAGAAGCTAACTCCTACGACTATGATATTGCAGTTTGCTAAACAAACAAACCTATCCAGATAATTTCACCAAAATTTTAGTTCCCAAAAAAAAAAAAAAAAAAAAAAAGCAAAACACCTTGGGAAAACAAAGTGTGACCACACAACCATTACAGACAAAAAACAGAGTTGCAGTCTGCAGCTGACTTGTATTTATTATATATTTTATAACATCAACAAGAATCAATCAACTACATATACTTAAATACCAAAATCATCACAGATATGTGCTCACATATTTGTACTTGAAAAACAAAGGAAGAAAAAAAAATGCACATGCACACACACGCACACAAAAAAAAAAAAAAAAAAACCACCAAGGACATATACGACTATTGGAGATACTAAACATAAAACTGGGATCCCAAAGGGAATTTCATAAGCCTGCTGATAGAGAGGAAGCAGCATACACGGTGCAGTGACAGTTCTCACAAAGGAGCACTGCTTATCCAATTTAACTGTTCTATTGTACCTTGAAGAGAAACTGCCAATCAACCTTTCTTTCTTGCAAAATTGTAGGAAAGGTAAAAGAAGACACCACTTTCCTGCAGAAGCAAAGAATGTGCACATCCAAGAACCTGCTTGATCTTTTCCCAGAGAATTGATCTTGGTATGGCTGTGAAATAGCAACAACGTAGAAGAATTTGGGAAGTGGCAAACAACCAAGCACACAAGGTAGCTCACTTTGCTTTGCAATCCCTGTGTCTACATCAATAAGAATATATAACTTCAAAATAGGCTTGCAAAAGTAGGTTTGCAGACGCAAAGGTATCCTATTGAAGAGTCAGGGATGCAGAACTCAAAACGAACCATATAATCCTGCAGACAAAAAATATGCTTTCACCTCACATGCTATCAATAAAAAGTCCAATTTTGTAAAGTTATTTCTGAAGTTATTTTTAGCACATTGTGGTGAGAAATACTTTTCATTATCACTGAACTATTGTTTCCATGGAAATTTTCTCACTAAACTCCTGTTTTATTTGCCATTACACAGAAGGACTATTCTTATAATGTCTGGTTATGTAGTCACAATGAATTCAGGAATTTCACTGAGTTCCCCAGTGGTTGAATGGACAGAGAAGGACAGAAGGAGAAAAAGAAGGGAGGAAGAATAGGAGGATGGGCAGAAGGGAGAAAAGCAAGTAAAAAAAGAAGAAGAGGGGGAGGGAAGGAGGCCTTCTACTTCTGTGTACAACTGATTAAGCTCCGACTTCCTTCTCCTATCTCCTCAGGAAAAAAAAAAAAAAAAGTGCAGGTATGACTATATGACTATAAGCAGACTTCCCTGTCCTAAAGCAATACATGGAGAATAACCCAGCTGGAATTTAAAAAGGAAGTACATTGGCAGTGGCTGAAAGAAAACTAAGCAAAGAAAGCAAAGAGATTCTGATATTCAAGAAAATGCAGAAATTAAAAGTGAAGTCTTAAAGACAGGAAGGGCACAGATAGGGCATACAAGCAGTCCTTTACCTAAAGGCTTGAACCCTTTCCTCCTTTATCTGTTTTTGTTTACTGAGCCTGTAAAATCACACACATCAACAGCTTCCTAAGACCATGGGTTGTGAGTACCTGCCTTGCCCTGAAGTGCTGTAGAGAATGATGGTACCGGTGTGGTTCAACAGCCTCAGCACACAGTCAGAGCGAACCGAAGTTGAGGGTTCATTTGTCATACTCCTTCCAAAAGCCAGAAGAAAACTCCTTATCTCAGCCTGAGCTCTGCGGTCCAAAAAAACTGGCAAGCATCAGGCTGAAACAGGGGGCGAGTCTGTCCGTTACCAGCTGTGCAGCCCTGCGCCAAAGGCTCGTGCCTGTGCGGTGGAGTCCGCTCCCTGGTGCGCACCGACCCATCAGCCTGTGCCTTGTCCAGCTGAAATGCTGGGGCAAGGGCTGAAGCTTCTGGCCAGGAATATTTTTAAAGCCTTAAAATGCACGAATGCTAAACAGAAAACAACTGTATCAGGCCAGAGATACATCAGCTATTAAAGGATATATTTCCATATTTCACTAGCTGCAAGTTGTTAACTTTCCAAGTGTTAAAAGTGCCTCAGTGGTTCAGATACACTTTTCTTCTTATTTATTTATTTATTTATTTATTTTAACCTGGGAACACCCATCAGACAAGACACTTAATTTAAGGAAAGTGATCTAAAAGGGTTCCTAATAAGACATACTGGAACTCAGGCAGTTCAGAAAAATGACTGAGAAAGTATGGGTTTTTTTTTTTTTGGTCTTGTTTGTTTGTTTGTTCAAATTAGCAAGGAAATGAAAAAAAGAAATGAAATGAATCCAAGACAATATATCACAAAACAAACAACTTGAGAAGGTCTATCTAAATTGGAAGTAGTATTTCACTAGTAAAGAGTAACTGCATTAAACTGTATGGAATATAAATACTGAGGTCTCTTGAGTGAGACTTTTTTTTGCTCTATTTTAAATATATGATGAAAAGTGACAGGGATACTGTTTGTGCGGAAATCATGATGTGTGCAGATTAGTTAAACATGTAATAATGAGGTTACAAATTCCCAACATGCTGACAGAAATTTAGGTGTCTGAAAAAATATTGCAGAGATGTGGCTATGAGTTTTTCCTTCGGCTTCTTCTTTCTTGTATTTTTTCCTATGATAACTGAACATATGGAGATTAATTTAAGTGTGGGAGTGACAGTGTGGTTGTCTAATTAATTGCTCTAGAAAATAAAAAATGTTTCTGCCTTACTCATAGAGGCCATTTGGCTGAAGTGCTGCCTTACATTACCAAAATCTGGATGTAATATGCAGTACTTGATGTAAAAAATGAACAAAAGGCAGAAAAACTTAGTTAAGAACCTGGCTTAGTCATTAGCCAGGATTTCAAGCTGAAGCAGGTAACCTGTGCTGTCGTGTGTGTGTGTTGGTTACTGCTCATCAGCTACTAAAAACAATGAATATGAATAGGTACAAGTAAAAGAATGATAAATTTAAAAATAAGCCAATTGATATGGTAAAATACAGGCAGGTTTTCCTTCTGACCTTCAGCAGAGGAAGTTTTCAGAGGAGATAAGGCTGAATCATAATGTGGTTTGTTCCTCTCATATGCCTCAGATAGATATCGGATTTACATTTCTAAGATTTCAGGCTTTATGCTTTCTTAATTTTTATTTTTCCCTACCACCAATTTCCTAATAGCACAAACAATCTGGCAGATCTCTCTGGTAGTTATCCTGCAGAGGCATAACCCTCATAGATTTATAATGGCTATGAAAGACAATTTCCCATTCAAGTCTTTATAGGCAACACTATTATTTCTTCTGTGTTCTCCTTTTCCAGAGGGCATCACTCAAGAAATCAAATGTCTTGAGCGCTGCAAGCGTGACATCAAATATCCAGAGTTCAGGAGAACACATACGTGTGCATTAAATAAGAGGACAAAAGAGTGTGATGAAAAGGCAAATAGTTTCACCTAAGAATTGGCAGCAATTCAGTGGACAAAAAGAAAAGGATATAATATGTCATAGAAGTATTTTGTAAGGGTAAAGCAAATTGTTTAACTGCAAGGTATTACTATCATTAAATAGGAAGTAGCAATTATATCAAACTATATTCACAAAAATATATCCCTGTTATTATCTTGTAAAATAAGATCTAATGAATGAACAATATATGAAACTTGGAGTGTACTAAAGTATAATAAATATGTCTTTGTAGATTAGATTTTATCTTCAAAAATAAGGATTGTAAACTTTATTAAGGAAATCAGAATTTTAAAATTTAGAGAACAAATTGATCTTATATGTGGTTGATATGTACTTTCACTGTATCATCTATTTCTCAAAGCAATATTAAACACATTGTTAGGATAAATGTTAACTATGAAGGAAAGCAAATATCAGAGAAGACAAGAATATAATGCGGATGCCTTTCCCCCAGCTGTTTTCTTTAGACTGTTAGAAGCTTGACTCGCCATCCTCATTCTGGGTGAATAGTGCTTTATTTGTACACCTACTAAGCTGGTACTATCTGGCAGGTAGCGGATTAGCTTTTCTAAAAGTTGTTGTATTGATAGCCCATTAGAAGGCCGTCCCCTTTTTCGCCAGGAAAAGAAGATAACATATTGTCTTATCAATGTCCATGGACATTATTTTAGCTCATCTGTATTCTCATGAAACTTCAATATGTCTTACACAGTTTACAAAAACATTACCTTTAACTCCTTGCACTTGATTTTAATAACATGAAATTTATCATTTTTCAGGCAAACCTGATTATATTCCAAACTTTTTTTTTGCTTTGCAATCAGATAAATAGTAATTAATGCATTGCAGGTATCATAGTATAGGAACGCTGTAGAAGAATATAATGAAAACACCAACTACTATAAATTATTTCTCCTGTATTAAAAACCAAAGACATTTAATACATAGCAAAATATCTTAACTATTCTAAAATGGTTGTGTTAATTAAACAGATCCTGCAGTCAGCAGCTAAATGTACATAATCTAGAGATAATAACGGAAAAGCAAGCCCAAAATAGAGAACAAATAGGCATTATCAGGAAGGAAGAAGTATTGTATAAGAAGCATAGAGAAACCTCATGAGTCATGTTTAAAAACAAAACAAAACAAAAAATAACTCCTTGACTAAAGCCAAGCATAAACAGTCCATGTCATTGATGTTTATGTAGATTATGGTATAAAAATGCAAGATCTGTCCTAAATACTAAAAAAAAATAAAATAAAAATTTGTGAATCATAATTTAGATAAAATTGGGTTTACTACAGCTCTTATTTCATTGATGGTTCAAAATACAGATAAAAGGAATTGGAATACAGGTGAATACCTCTTACTTGATTAATTATTTGTGGCTTTGTGGTCAATTAGTTTTTAATTCCTGTAGACCGGCACAGTATGTCTAAAGACAGCCCTGAAAAACAAAAGATGGGTAAATTGCACCAGCCTGTGAATGAATACCTACAGAGGCTCATGCTTGAGATCTATTCCTCCTCTGATTTCTCCTTACTCTGAGGAATTAATAAATGTCTTTCTACTATAATAAGTCAACACATACATGGCTGTAGGGGTGTGTGGAACCAAGAGCTTTTTGACTTGTTTTCTTTCTTCCTCTCTCCCTTCCTCCTACCACCTCTTGAAAGAGGTAAACAACAAGCACAGTACTTTGTCCTTTCCCCATGGTTGCCACAGGTAAAATCTGTGAAGGCTGAACAACAAAATAAATTGGACCTGCCCAGTGATTTCTATTGTAAAAATACTTGCTGATTCTTGTAACCCTGCTGAAAATGACACGCACTATGAGGCTTCAGATCAGATATTTCTTTGATGTATTTCAGGAGTGCAATAAAGTTGTAATAGATTACAAAAAAAAAAAAAAAAACCATTCTTTAGTCTCATAACAATGGAAAATGAGTGCACGTTTAAATTTTCAAGGGAACAGGCTGGAGTTCTAGCAAATGCTGTTTAATATTGTAAATGGAAAACAATGACTATACTGAGATACAGAACTCCCTCATACAATGCAAGCAATATATTTCCTTTTCATGAGTTCCTTTAGGCAATTTGTGTCCTAAACCTGCAAAGGCATGCACAAGTTTAACTCAGTCTACATACACGTTTCTATTTGGAACTTGCAAAATAACAAAAAACCCTCATCTGTTACAAGTATGAGATACATATTATATTCACTGCTTCCTCTCATATTATTTTACTTACTTTTGAATAGTCTCAACAATAAAAACAAAAATAAAATAAGAATATGTGGAACACATTGAAGAAGAAAATAGGACTGTTGTAGTAAGCTATTAAAAACACCTACCCCTCAACCACAAAGCAAAAAAATTTGAGGGAAGGCTAAAAATTACCTGTGCTCTTACTTATCTCAGTATTATGTCAACAGTGAAAACCCCCACACACCAAAAGTGCTGCAGTATGGGATAAGAGTAATGTTGGAGCTCCATTTCTGAATTTTCTGCCATTATGGGCTTAAGAGAGGTATTTTATCTTAGCTTTACTTGTTTGCCAACTAATGTTTCATGTAAGTTTTTCATCTAATTTTGAAAAGAGGAAAAGACCAGGGTTAAAAAGTAAAACAAAACAACATCTCTATGTTTTTTGGCCTTAGAGATGTAAATTAACTCTTTCCAATTTAATTTCTCACTGTTTTACATCCATTGTTTTCCATTTGAGTTCTGGTTTTCTTTTTTTCTTTTTTTCTTTTTTTTTAAAGAACAAAAAAAGAACAAAAACTTTGTTCCCATATAAAACCATCAGATAGGGCCCTGATAACTTTTTTTTCTAAAATGCGTTTTTGCTCATCTGCTAGGAAAAATGAAAATGGGTGGGGATATGTATGAGGCAAGGAGCAGTAATAAGGAAAGCAAGGATTATGTGTCATGCAACAAGCTGAATTTTCTAATGCCAACAGAATTTGCAGACAATGTACTGCTGGTTTATCATTTTTTAAGTTTTATTATTTTTCCTAAATGTAATACTGGTTTGGAGTGTTAGCTAGGCATACTTTTAGATTATAATTTCCTTTTAAAGCAGGTTCTCTTTATGTGTATATTTTTGTATTTATTTATACAAAAAAAAATAACACTTTTTGAAGGGGATTCTTGACACTTTTCTGAGTGCTACTATTTCACTACACTTTGGCAAAGCACCACAGACTTCAATAAAACCACTTAAAGTTGGGAGGCAGACAAACATACAGTGATTAGAAGGATCAGAGCTTACACCTCAGTGTCACTGAAGTCCCAGTGCCGTTTTCAAAACAGGCTGTGATAGTGCTGGCCTTTCCACACCGCATCGGAAATCTTATTCTTAAGAAACTCCGTGCACTATGGCCAGTAAGGGACCCACATTCATTTTCTTCCCATGTCTGGCTGGTCGAGCAACAAAGCATACAACCTCATGGGAGTTCAGTCTAAACTGAGTCAGTCAGGACCACCACCTCCCAGCTCGGTGGAACTGAAGCCAGCAGCCACATCCTGCAAGCCTTCCACGTGTGAACGTCCCTTTCCTTACAGATAGCTCCACTGGAATCAGACATAATTCATTAATGTCATTACTTAAGATCATGTCATTTACCTCATAAGGACTATTCACCTCAATTCAAGTAGTAAAAGTTGCATTAATTAAAAATCACTGGCAATGGATTGTTTCACAAATCTGGTGCTCCTAATGCTGTATTTTTCCACTTTTATCTTCTCAGATTATGTTGTCCAGTTCATTGGCCACTTAAAAGTAATGGCTGGTAGATTACGAGGGTCTATAAAATCATGCAGCCTGAAAGAGAAGTTCAGGTCACTTAACCATTGTTAACCTTCTGTGAGTTAGACATTAAAATTTGAACTATTCACTCTTGTTTACCACTGGAATTAAAGCAACAATATAGGCAACTGCCGAATTAACCTAAATGTTAAACTTTGAATGATATATATTGCCTTCTGGAGGTTGCAGCTTCTCACTGCTGACTACAAAAGGAGCTGAGGGTTGCTAGTACAAATCTAGATGTGTCCCTTTTAGATGTCTATGTGAGGACAAACAAATCCCACCCAACTGACAAGGGAAGAAATACCACACACCAATGGCACAAACTTTGCAAATTCATCATCTGATGAATGAGCTCCATGTGATGTTCTTGGGTTTGGGTTGGTTTGGGTTGGTTTGGTAGGAATTGTGGGAAAGGTGTTACTTGGGGAAAAATAAGCTAAACTGAAGAAAAATTAAAGGACAGACTATATAAAAGGAAAAGAGGCAAAGGGAGTTATGCAAAGGATCAAAGGGTGTGGAAGAATGTGGTTCGTAGCACAAGGCTGGGAATGTCCTAAAGAAAGATCTCTAGAAGATCCCAAATACCTACCTCATCTGTTTCTGAAACCGCGCTATGTGATTGAGTCCTTGATTGGTTCACCTTTGCATTTTTCCCTACATACAGCAGACAAGTAAGAACACATGGATCATACCCATTATAAAACAAAAGTTTCCCCTCTACTACTCTTAGTCCAGAGCAGATGATGGAGAGAGGTAACTCTAGCTGAGCTAGATTTAAATCTCCCATGCCCTGGTTCCATTGCAAGTGTTTCTGCAGCTACCTGTAGAGCAAGCATTCCTGTAGAGACTGATTCATTAAGAGTAAGTAAATAACATTGTTTTCAATGTAACAGTTGATACATGCACAAATGTGCTAGGATAGTGGTTCCCAGATGGTTTGGACCAGGGGATTATCACCAGCCCTTAACAATTTTAAAGACCATTACATATGCTGTCAAGGACATCTTATACATCTACTACTAAATATAGTCTACAGATCAGCCATGGGTCCTTTGGGGTACCCCGGTGGACTACTCCCAGTTACAGCTTGCAGTTCGAAAGCAACTGCTAGGGCTTGAGGCCTTGGATGTGAAAGGCACTGAGAGCTGACCACAGCAGCGAAAGGGACTTCGTTGTGTTTAACATCACGCTGAGACAGACAGAAAAGATAAACAAGACTTTTATGGGGATTAATTTTTAAATCCCTTTCGGTTGTCCAAGATATTTTTAGCAAGCTAGGTGTGTCAGTTTTAGTAATTATTAAGCATGTGTGACTTACACTGAATCCAGTCGGAACTGAAGATAACAAATCTGTCAGTTTTGGACTGCCATCACATACAAAATATTTTTGTATCTTTTAATACATTTCTGTCCTAAATCAAATTGCCTTTACTGCTGCATAACATGCTGTAGCCTGAAAATAACCTACAGCAGTCCTGTTACTAGATGTGTCCATAACATGATATATTTAAACCCTGGTGGTTCGATACAAGACTGCCATGCTATCTAATTGACAAAAGGGAACTTAGGCAGAGGAAAATCCTATTGATTTTTTTCTACCAATACATTAACAGAAATATAGCTGATGTCACAAGAACTCATTTAATTTTCCTCTGTTTCATGAGCTAATAAGGAACACTAAATTATTTGCAAAAGTTTGTTCCTACTCACCTTTGCATTCATAGCTGCAATACTACCTGATAATAGAGACAATGCCCCAGTCAAGACTTTCCTATTTTTATTGCCCATAATCTAATTCTCTAAGCATACTTAGTTTTATATATACACTAATACAAACATTTTATGTAATACTTTTACTCTAATTTATACTGCTATGTAGAGTGATCAGTTTTAAGGGTTTAATACTATGTAATTCATATCCACAATTTTTCACAGATATCCAAATTTAGATCTTGATAGAGGTTATCTTTAAATCTGCAATTTGTAATCTGGAAATAATTATTCCTGAATAAGGCTCATAAGGCTAAGCCCAAAGTTTTAAACTATGTGTGTAAGATAGGTCATTATTAATATTTAAAAAAATGCAATTTTAGGTAGGTGGCACATTTTTGTTAGTATCTTAAAAACAGACAAGATGATTTAGAGCTCTATCTGATCAACACAGAAAACAAATAATTTTTTCAAGTATGTTCCGGTCATTGTTTATCTTATCGTTTGAATGATTAATTCTTGATTAAGATAGTGGGAATAAGGTGGTGCATTTTTTCTGATACTCTTCCTTGAAGGAAATTCAGAATGGGAGCTATTAGCTCTAATGACTCTTAAATGTTTCAAAACCATCTTGAACAATCGCCAAGGGGCAGAAATGCTAATGTTTGCTGAAGGAACCCAAGGCTTAACTGAATTATCTATTTTCTTATCCAAAGGACTTTGAAGTAGCATTACTAAGAGACAATTTATTGTTCTACTCAAGACAATTACCCAGCACTGATGAGAGAGAGGAGGGGCCGTATTTACTCTTCCTAAAACTAATTTCTGTGAGTCAGGAGCGTGACTCAGACTGGTCAGTGATGTTGATGTTAGCCTCAGAGAGACAGAGCTTGGTTACCCATGTTGCTTCTTACCTTTGGGGGTAGAGGGAAAGGAAAATAATCAAAATACTTGTCATTTGATCACAGGGCAGCATATCACAACGTTACAATTTTTGAACCAGATAGTCAGTCAGCATGAATTGGAACAGGCCCACAAAACCAGTGAACTCAATGGAGCCTCACAAACTAACATCAGACGACCATAACACTCTTAAAGACAAGACCACGGCTTACGAAGCAGCACATCAGAAAGCATCCACAAAAGGAAAAATCAAATGAACTAACGCTTTTTATTTCAGTGGCATTGTACATACCACGAACCCCCAAAAAACACTTTTGCACCTTCATAATTACAAAGGATACTCCCACATTTTGAGTCTTGGGGTGACAGGTGAGCTGCCTGACAAATCTGTATCCACACCAAGGACAGGCGCAGATAGGTGATGGCTAACAGCTCCAGGGAGATGGGCTACAGCAGTGTGATTTTTAACAAATCCTAGTCACCTGGACCGAATTGCATCCAGGACGCTGCATTCGGGACTTTTGCCATCCTTTAGGAATTCAAGCACGAAGTGACAAGGGTTTTGCCATGGGGGAGAAAGTAAAGAGGTAGGCTCCAAATTGGGGAACTGCTACATAGGAAACGGCAGCAACCAGTGCAGGTAGCTGGATGCTCACTGTATGTATTCTGGAGCTCTGCTAGCAGATAATTTGCAGTGATAGTACAGATTCATTCACCAGACATTTCTCACTTTCTAAGAGGCAACCATGGTCACACTGTCTCATCACATCCATTTTTTTTTAATGTTTTATCATAAAAAAGCTTCCCAAACATGCTCTTTTCTGCTCTTCACAGCAATGTAAAGTACAGTTATCTTGCCCTGCTCTCTTTTTTCCTTCTCTCTCATGCCTGATCCAAGTCCTTTAACGGGCCAGATTCCCTGTCAATTGCAGGATTTTATGCTTTATTATTTTCTTCCTTGCATGTAGATGTTGCACATTTGTTTTCAAAGTGTTTTTCTTCACTCTCTGGTCTGGGGCTGTAATGCTGCTGTGTTGTGGCAGCACCTGGGAAGAACAGGTATAGAAGAAACAGTTAATGTATAAAGTTCAGTTTATACTTTTCTGACATGCTTCAGGTATAAGATACATGAAAAAGACATTTCAGCAATAGCTGTTCCTTCTCACATTCCTTCGTTTACTTCTGTTTTATCTTTCACTCTCCTGATCATGCAGAAAAAGAACATAAAAGAAAGAAAATAAATCTAAAATGTTGTGAAGGAAATGGAACGGAGCACAAAGCTTCAACTATTTTGAGTTACCGTATGCATTCACAGCAGGAAACACGTGATGCACAATACCGAATTCCTGACTAGTCAAGAGAAGGAATTTTGAGCTGATAAGCACACCAGTATTAGCAGATAGGCCTCTTTCCTAAGGGAGGGGCAATGGCGGTTTCGGGATGAATTGGGTGATTTCGTTTTGTTTCACAAGGCCATCGCTAGGCTGTATGGGCTGATGGTAGAGCCATTTGGCTACAAGATGAAAGAAAGGGCAATCATTTGCTTATCAAATTGTTGCCTAATCTTTTAGGCAATGGGCTGGTGGATCTGTTCCGATGCAGGATGCTGGGAGGGTGAGGCGCAGCCTCAACGGCACCGCGGGGCTGGCCGGAGTGTCCAGCCAGGAGGCCAGCGAGCAGGATCCTTGCTGGGGCTGGTTTGTGAAGAGCGGCCATGTGGTAGGACTGGGCTGAGAAAGCTGACTGCAAGAAACCTAGCTGGTGTAGAAACAGATTGGATCTGCAGACCCGGGGGATTCTTTGGATGTTCATTTCCTCGTGCTTGCACAAAAAAAGTCTCCCATCTTCTCACATTTTCTCCATGTTCTGTGCTTTCATCAAATTAAATTAAAAAATAAAAAAAAAAAGATTTCACTTGGTTTGAACGGGATCAGCTCTAGCAGGCTGGTCAGGGAAGCAGTTTCAAAATCAAAGTTTAGATCCATGCACAACGTAGGAAAAGTCTCTGTGCTTTCTATCTTCTCTTTTTGGGTCAAGCCCATTATGCAGTTTTGCCCAAAGGCCCCTAGTTCATACAAAACACCAGGGTGGCCACTTAGACCTTGGCCACCTTACTCATTTTTGACGATGTATTGTAATGATCCAAATACACCAATTCATGCTCTTTATGTTAAAAGTCTAATAGTAAGTAGATCAGACTCAGGCAACCCACTTAAATTCTCCTTGACACATCTTCTGCCTCTGTAAAAATGTATGATATTGTTGAAGGGTTGGGCACAGAATGAGTTGGGCTATTGTCACTGATTTGTTAAATCTGGCCTTTCCAAATTGTCTGCAAGCCATGCTGAATTTTCCTGAAATGGTAATGTTTCCTCAAAACTTAAATGAAATATTTCCAGAAATATTCCTTTGTGCATCTTGTTTTTGCTTTCTTTATACGATCGGTGACCTAAATTACATGGAACGTTTTCTGTTACTCAATTACATGCCTTAACCTTTAGAAACAGGAGGAGTGCCTATTTACTTACAAAAAATCATGAAGAATATTGTAGCTTAAGGTTTAATTTGAAAAACATTTTGAAATTCCCAGGGAGAAGATTCTGTAGAGCTAAAAGGAATTTCTTCTTACTTTCAATCAATGTGTTGTATGTTTTTATACTGTCCTCGTACATCAGAACAAGAGGAACATTAAATATTTTGTGCCATGAAAAACGTATCCGCTCAGAGAATTCTACCATAACGGCATCTCAAAAGTGATGTCGATATACACCCCTCTGACCATTGCTTCCTTCCCTCGAAGACAACAGGCGGGAGTTACTCCTGTATGGCAGCCGAAGAACTGAAGCACAGACTACCTACCTTCCCTAAAGACAAAGGGAAGCAGGTACAGAGATGTACCCCAACTGCAATGCGTTAGAGACATCACCTCCTTCTTAGCTGTACCAAAGCTAATTTTGTCTGCCTGAGAGCTGTGAGAGATGACAGAACTGTGCAGAACACATCTGCCAGTCTTATAAAGCTGTATGGAGAAATGCAATTTCAAGTGCCTGGGGAAGCCTCGCTGAGCGACAGCGATCCGTGCAGAGGAGGGTGCTGAGCTGCAGACAGAATGTAACAGAATTTGGCTTGTGCGTGTTCAGATAGTTTTATATTCTCCTTCTGGGAAGAAACACAAGAACGAATCTCACCAGAGCAGTCTGCAGTATTGCTTACCTCAGTATTTTGAATTTTCAATTGACCTCTAGATACGTAGAGGTAAGGTGGTATTTTTAGCAACATCCAAAATGGGCAGAAGCCAATTACTGCTCACGGTCTCTTTTGATTGCCACACTCGAACAGGGAGAAAAATGTAGCATGGCTTCAGGTAAGAAAGCAGGAGACAACGGAGCTTCGGCAAGCCACGACAATAACGTAGTTAGGATGATTTATTTATCTGCCGGTCCTTGTGGGCTGTTTCGTACTGACTTCATTCTGTCGCGTTAACTCTCTAGTCTCTGTAGCACCTTGGGTCTGCACCGGGAGTGACACGCGAGCCTCTCCGTTGCATTTCTCTCACAGCGCCGGCTCTGGGAGCAGTGGGATTCGAGCGGTAACAATGGAGAAGCAGGGTATTTCTGGCAGGCCGAACGGACCTGACGGCCTGCGTGCCACAGCTGGCCATTCATTCTCGCGAAATGCCCAGCGGAGAGGCTGGCGGTGTGGCGAAGCAAGACTCCCAAAGCAAAACAAAGGGGCATCGGAATTACGTATGTTGTATGGATGGAGATTTTTCACTCGAGGGCGTGACCTACTGCGCTGGAAGAAGAGAATGGAAATCGGGGCGCCCCCCCNGGGAACTGCGGCGCCCCCCCCCCCCCCCCTTTTCATTCCCAGTCCTGTTGTCAGCGCCCAGCGTGTCCCCGGACAGCTCACTCGGGCTCTCACGTTCACAACCCCACGCACAGCTCTCTCCGTTGGGCCCGCTCGGGACGCCAGCGGGCCCGGTGTACCGGGGGCCGCGACGCCCCGCGCCGAGGCAAGCCCCGCGGCCCCGGCTTCATTCTGCCGCCGCTCCCGGCCCCTCGCCCGGACAGCGCCCGGACA
>VXAL01014040.1:14604-30288 GCA_013399475.1 Chauna torquata | reverse complement strand
GGGCAGCTTCTGGAATCTTCTCACAGAAGCCACCGCTGTGGCCCCCCTGCTACCAAACCTTTACCACGTAAACCCAATACAGCACCAAAACAACAACCTGCCTGCCATTGGTTCACCTGAACCCCACCACCTGTCTTGTTCCATCCTGTCTATATCTGAATCGTAAACTCTTGAAGAAAGAGAATAGTATTCTTACCCTAATATACAGCTAACGAGAGTAGGGCTCTAAGCAGAGGAAAATTTGTGAATAGGTTATTCTCCAACATAACCTTTGTGAGTAAAACTGGTAACTTGAACCTGTCACATGCCATGGAGAAAAGGGCATTCATTTTTAAATCATTATAACTTTGCATAAGCTTTACCAATTTAAAAGGTCAGCATTCAGGGTTATGTCCTCTACGGAAATCTTTCAACGTGTAATTTCATTTTTGCAAGTTACAGTTTGGGAGTTTGTGAACCAGGGTCACGTTATTCTGCTGAATACAGCTAAAAGTCATAAAGTATTGGAGTGTTACTGCAGTCTTGCTCAATTATTTTGAATTTCTTGCAGCAAATCTTAGTGACTCATGTGAAAACACATTGTTTTGTTTTGCTTTGGAAGAACACATTTCTTACTGAATGATGTGTGCAAAAAAAAAAAAATGTTGGAAACCAGCATGTTATTCTGCAATGGAACTCCGGTTTTGATGGGAGCTTCTAGGTAGCTGCACTAATACTGGTAATAAATAACAGGAGAAAACCCAGAACATAAGCTTAGCTACACCACTGGTTTTGCTCACATTAGATTCATAAAAATATCTTAAGTACCTTCATGTTTATTCAATCCTTTGCTCTCTCTTGTTATTGTGAGTTAATAATGACTCCTTCAATTAGGAGTTGGGCTGAGTCCACCGATTCATATCACAATACAATCTCCTCACAATGATGGAGAAGAGCATTATTTGATACTCAGATGACCATCAGATATTGGCTGATTTGTAACTGTTAATACCAAGATGAAGAGTCAGCATGCCCTTCTAGTCAGCATTCCCTTCATTCCAACTTGAATGGTCTCATATATAAAACTGGAGATAAAAGGAGTAACCCAGTGTGTTCGTTTTCTTTCTTCTGAAGGAATTTATTTTTCTAATAGCTAAAACAATAGACAATTTCAATTCATTTTACATCAAATGCATCTACTACAACCAAATAAATTTGATATGATAGACTCCACAATGATTAATACGCATTCAATATTTGTGTGGGTTTTGTTGCATATCACATTACTAGTGTGAGGATTTGTTCTAATGAAACCTAGTTCCTCTGCCATTCTTCATTTTCTTTACACCAAACCCACTTAATTTCTGATTTTGCAAATCCTGTTCACGTCAGTAATGCCTAGATCTGAATGGTTTCCATATGAGGAAAGAGCAAATGCACTAGGATTCTTAAGCTTGGGAAAGAAATGACTGATATGGGGAAATGACAGAGGGCTTTAAGTCATAAACTATGTGCAGAACATGAACAAAGAAATGTGAACAGAGAATGAATACTCATTCCATCTCATAGCACAAGAACTAGCAGACTTATAATGAAAGCATTAAGGAACAAGTTAGAGACCAAAGGGGAGTACTTTTTCCACACAACATATAATTACATTGTAGAGCTCATGGCCACAGGATTTCATGGAGGTCAGAAATGTACAGGGATGTAAAAAGGAAAAAATTAATGCAGGGTAAATCAACTGGTGTTATTAAACATGAAAAGCCAGAAAGAAATTCTTGTTCAGGAAGCTCTGAAACCACTGATTATGGGAAAATTTGCCAGATCAACACATTTTTGTACATGCCTTTTTTTCTGTTCTCTTTGCCTCTGTGTCTGCTACTGCCCACTCTCAGAGATAGTATGGTAGGTGTGGAGGACCTTGCTCTGATAGGTCTTTTTCCCTTTACTCTTAATGTCCCATAGGAAGAGAGATACCCCACCCATTAACCTTAGATATCTACAGTGAAAAAGGAACTAATTAATGTCTATGTCTATTAAATGTCTATGTGGAAGCCACTTTCACAGACAGATAGGAGCAACAGACTCTTCTGGAGTACAGTTTGTTTGGATTGTTTCAGACATCTATATCGGAATTAGTGAATTGACCTGTAAATGTATATATTTCCATGCACCAACACTAAAGAATCTATGTACATCTATCTCAAATGAGGACATCTATCCCATAAGTCAGGTCAGATATGTCTGAATCCTATTACTATAGTCTTTGACCTATGAGAGTGACAAGTTTCACATTCAGTCCAGTCAAATAAGGTACTACTGAAAATGAAAAAACAGGATCTGTCTCAGTATATTTTTCTTTATTAAGAGCATCGTTAAGAAGAGTGCATCATCTAGCCCAAATTTACAAAACATTTAAAGAAGGGCTTCTTTGCCATTGACGTGATAGGATTTCAGAATGTGTTTAAGATCTTTGCTGAACTGTGACCAGAGTGAAATATGGTAGAATGAAAGCCACCAAAGTGCCTGAGACATTGAAATATAGTTCAGTTCCATTAATAGCAAGCCTCTGTTTCAAGTAGAGCTGATGTGACAAAGAAAAGCAAAATGACTCTAGTATATAAAAGGGTTTCCACTGTGCTGTTAAACTCTGATATAAATTACTAAATCCCCCAGAGATTTTTTAGATCAAAGGAACTTTGTACTTTCATTATGTAGCCACTTCTACAGAGAAAAGAAATTGCCGAATATCCTGCAAGGCAGAAAGGTGGATCAGAAAATATGATCTTTCAGAGCAATTCCCTGCTTTCCTTTCTTTCTTTCTTTCTTTTTTTTTTTTTTTTTTTTTTTTTTTTTTTTTTTTTTTTTTTTTTTTTTTTTTTTTTTTTTTTTTTTTTTTTTTTTTTTTTTTTTTTTTTTTTTTTTTTTTTTTTTTTTTTTTTTTTTTTTTTTTTTTTTTTTTTTTTTTTTTTTTTTTTTTTTTTTTTTTTTTTTTTTTTTTTTTTTTTTTTTTTTTTTTTTTTTTTTTTTTTTTTTTTTTTTTTTTTTTTTTTTTTTTTTTTTTTTTTTTTTTTTTTTTTTTTTTTTTTTTTTTTTTTTTTTTTTTTTTTTTTTTTTTTTTTTTTTTTTTTTTTTTTTTTTTTTTTTTTTTTTTTTTTTTTTTTTTTTTTTTTTTTTTTTTTTTTTTTTTTTTTTTTTTTTTTTTTTTTTTTTTTTTTTTTTTTTTTTTTTTTTTTTTTTTTTTTTTTTTTTTTTTTTTTTTTTTTTTTTTTTTTTTTTTTTTTTTTTTTTTTTTTTTTTTTTTTTTTTTTTTTTTTTTTTTTTTTTTTTTTTTTTTTTTTTTTTTTTTTTTTTTTTTTGTAGTGCATCCAAATAATCTTCTGATATGCTAAATCCAGCTACAGAGCTAATGTATAACAGAGAAATTTAAGGTGTGCTTCAGATGTAGTCTGTGAAATTGCAGATCACTATTTATGAGTTAACAGGGAAGGTACAATAAGACACTAAGAGTCTTTGTCATGCACTATTTAAACTATGTTGCTACTTTTTGTAACTATGAATTTAACCATTTCCACACCTTCCTCTAAAAAGATGTGCTGCAGTTTTGAAGACACAGTTGCAGAAACACATTTCAAACTTGCAGTTTTCATGAAAAATATTAATCCACATTTTTTAACTTCTCAGCTGTCCAGGCACCAAAATTTTTTCAGTGGAAAAATTATTATCTATTTGAGATTTTTTAGCTGTATGGATTAGCAACATTACAGCTCCAATTAGAGTGAAACTTTTTTACACCTGCTTAGTAACTAGTTCAGGAGGAGACCTCACAAAGTCTTATCACAGTAAGTCCATGTTTTCCCCCATTTAGCCCTGCAGGAAGTAATTGGGCATGCAGACTCCAATTAAGTCCATCACTGCCATGCCTAGCACCCTATAGGGCGAAGCAAAGCTAAACACTGTCATTTACACAACTGTACATGCATATAATATAAATTGTCAGATAAGAGTAACACTGGATTATGCCTACTAGCCACAATAAGTGTTCATTCTAGGGATGGTGCCTGATAACATTTTCAGTATGTGGCTAAACTGCACCACCCATATTTCATGATAAATTCTCTCTGTTCCAAAAATGGGTGCTTGCTATTGTGAACAAATAGACACAGAACAGGACACTGCCTTTCGTACTGAATCTGTCTTTAGCCTTTCAAAGATATCACAATTTTGCAGATCAGAGAACAGGATTACAAAATAAGGAAAAACAAAACAAAACAAAACAAAAAAGAACAAAAATGGTCTCAGACATTGTGAACAGGGACACTCAATTGACAACAAGGAATTTTGACTTCTAGTCTAATTTTCTCCAATTATCGTTTACTAGAAAACACAAGATAGGTCTTTGAAGAGAAAACAAAGCCTGTGACTCCCTTTTTCTTAAAAGCTAAATATCATTAAATTACACAGTTATATCTCATTTCTTTGGGAACTCTCAGAGACAGTAAATCTTGTATCCATTTCCCCATTGGAAAGGTAGAAGGTGTCTGTGCCCCCATCCATTAGCCCTCCTGACATAAATTCTGGTTGTCATCCACTCTCCTGGGAATAAGGAAATATTGGTCTGATCCCCTCTGCCTGAGGAAGGAAGGGAAAACAGTTTCCTCACTTCCTGTACAAGTGGTCTAAGTGCTACATTATTTTATTAAAAGTAGCCTCTGCAATTACTCACTCATCCTATGTCCACACATTAGGGCTTGTCTCAGCTGGATTTTGTAAGAGTCATCATCTTTCTATGCATTAGATGCACTCTAATATGTCATATCCAGTTGGTTGAAGCCTCAGATGAGGAAGTACCTTTTCTGCCTCAATCTTGATTAGGTTTAGGCAGAAAGCAAACACAAAGGCATCAATTCAGTTGTCTAGTTAATTCAAGCTGTCCTGATTTGGGATGCCCTGAACTTTCTGGGCATACACATATACCTACCAAAAAAATCTGTGCCATTTCTGACTGAAAGAAAAAGACCGTGCAGGATACCCAAGTCTTCCAAAAAGGCTCTGGGCACATATGTTTAGAAAGCTGAAATGATCCCTCTGATTCTCAGATTAGTGTAGTTTCCAGCTGAACCTGAAACAGAGGCCAGAAGTGAAGTACAGATTCACCGCAGAAGCGTGGGATGTGGTAGCATCTACATGAAATGTATTTGCATTGCAATTTTCAACTTTTGTACCTCAGCTTCGTTTAAATCCTAACTCAAGTACCTTAGAATGGATATGAGACAAATCCCTTCTGGGATCTGAGCATTACTTACCAAGGCAAGCACTACATTCCCTTTACATTGCTCAGCTGTGGTACTCAAAGAACACGTTAAGGAAGGAAATGTCTAGCAGGAACAAAAGTACCAGGTTACATGTCTGTACAGGGCTGATAGTTCAGTGAAGACGGAGCCAAGATTCTGCCAAACTTTTATTCTTCTTGCTTGTTACCCTGAGCTTGGATTCACAGATCCAGAAGGTCATGAAGGGCCAAGGGACAATCTTCAACATAAGCTCCTTTATATTCCTCTATAGCTCCATAAATGCTAAACTTGCCTGATGCCATCTGGCACATTTTATTCTTTCCTACTGTACAGAGGGTCTGTTCTCTCAATACTATATAAAATTACTAGTCTGGCTAAGCACATGGAGCTGCAATGCCTGAGAATCATTCTTGCTTATCTGAAAAGTTGCTTAGAAGCCTATATGTCTTCAACTAAATAATATTTCCAAAAGTCAAGTCTTACATTTATGCAAGGCACTGAACTTGCAAAGCATAATGTTTCTAAACTGGGAATGTTGGCATTTCTGAGATCAGCAGCAAAGATTGGTTTGCAAACCTAACTGGGGTTTTGATTTGCCTCAGTGCCATACAACAGTTTGGCTTTTAAAGTATCAAATTGCTTTTTTAGTACATTTAATTAAACTTCTAAGACTTCTTGGCAAGCTTAAATTCCACTTGTTGCAATCAGCAGTTTCGTGATTATTTATAATTTCATGAAGATTGCTTCCATCTGTACTTCAGAGCAATTAGAGAGTTTATTCATAATTCATTAATTTTAAAGATGCACATAAAACATGAATCTGTGCTCTAGCTTTATGTGATAAAACGTAATGACATTCCAGAATACCTGATAATTAACTGTGTTTAAACAAACTAACAGTTTATATAAGCAGAATCAAATTTAGTGGACAGTGTTAGAATTTAACCTCATAGCTCTGGGTTTTGTGTTTGGTTTTACAACATATAAGCAGAACAATGCTTTTTTTCAAAGGTAACCATTATCTCTGTCCTTTTTTTGATACAGATCTAAGTCAGTTTCTAAGCATTAGAGGTTAGGACGAGACTAAACCACACATTCAGGGAAAGGGTGAGAAAGAAGAAGGGCAGAGTCACTAACCTCTTCCTGTCTAGGAATTCTTGCAACTTCTCAAGACTCCCAATATTGTCCACTATCGGCAGGCGAACATGGGGAATATGGATCTAACCTAGTATGGTATTTTCTGTGTTATTTGATGAGTAACTTCAACTGTGCTGTAGAGATAATCCATATTTACAGTAAGCACATACTTTAATGCAATTAAATGTTGGTGAAGTTATAGGTGAGGGGCAGTGCAGGAGAAGAAGTAAGAAATACTGGTCAAGATTAAATAAGCAAGCTTTACAACATAGTCATATGGATTTTAAAAAAATCGCCTTGAGATTCACATAATAACTGAAGTATTTGAAATATATCACCTTTAGTGCATTTACTCTGTACTCATCTTCAGGAAAATAATTCAGATGGTGTGCAAAATTTAAAGACTGAGCACTTTAGTCAATATTCAAGTCAGCTGCAAGAGAACTAAATGCCGTCTGTTACTAGACTTATGGAGATGTAAGTTCTTCCCTTGATGCTCTCATATCTGTTGGTAAAGAACAACAAATAAATAGGTAAAAATACATCAAAGTACCTGAAGAAAGCTATGGCAAATGTTGGAAGTGATCAACTCGCACTTTGTTAGATTATGCTTGCAGTGTCATCTGGCATGTTGGTGCATCAGTGGCACCAGCTGAATCCTTCTCTTTCCTCACCTAGCAGAGCTAGTACTTGCTTGGTTTGGACCAATTTGCCAGGAGACTTAATCATTTGTAAGTTTCTTTAAAGCTAGCTGCAGTCAAAGAGGAAGATAGACACTTTGCTGAATCAGTGACAGGACACTAATCAAGATGTATGTTAATGGAATGGAATGGAACGGAATGGAATAGTTCGCTTGGAAGGGACCTTCAAAGATCATCAACTCTAACTGCCTGACCTTTTCAGGGCTAACCAAAAGATAAGCATATTATTGAGGGCATTATCCAAATGCCTATTCAACACTGTTAGGGATGGGGCATCAACCACCTTGGTAGGAAGCCTGTTCCAGTGTTTGACCACCCTCATGGTAAAGAAATTTTTCCTGATATCCAGTCTGAATCTGGTGCAGCTTTGTACTGTTCCCTTGAGTCCTATCATTGGTTACCAGTAAGAAGAGACTGACACCTTCTTTTCCACTTCCCCTCCTCAGGAAATTGTAGAGAGCACTGAGGTCACCTCTCAGCCTCCTTCTCTCCAGACCGGACAACCCAAGTGTCCTCAGCCTCTCTTCACAGGACATGCCTTTCAACCTTTTAACAACTTTGTTGCCCTCCACTGGATGCTTTCAAGTGTCTTAATATCCTTTTTATATCGTGGAGCCCAGAACTGCACACAATATTCAAGATTAGGCTGCAGCAATGCTAAACATAGCAGAAGAATTGCCCCTTTTGCCTGGTTGGCTATGCTGTGTTTTTAATGCACCCCAAAATACAGTTTGCCCTCTTGGCTGCCAGGGCATGCTGCTGACTCATGACGAGACTGCTGTTGACCAGCATCCCCAGGTTGCTTTCTGATAAGCTGCTCTCCAGCCACTCGCCTCCCAGTCTGTACCTGTGTCCGCCTTTACTCCGCCCCAGCTGCAGCACCTGGCATTTACCTTTGCTGTATTTCATGCTGTTGATGATTGTCCAGTTCTCCAAGGTATCTAGATCCCTCTGCAAGGTCTCTCGACCTTCCAGGGAGTCAACAGGACCTCCGAGTTTAATATCATCAGTGAACTTGCTAAGGATGTATTCCACTCCTGCATCCAGATCATTGATAAAAATAGTGAACAGAACTGGCCCCAGAACCGAGCCCTGGGGAACATTGCCAGTGACCAGCCACTGGCCTGATGTAGCACCATTCACTATGACCCTTTGAGCTCTGCCATTCAGCCAGTTCGTCACCCAGCATAACATGTTCAACTCACAGTTGGACACTTTGTCCAGAAGGATGCTGTGAGTGACAGTATCAAAGGCCTTACTTAAATCCAGAAAGATTATGTCTGCTGCCTTCCTTTCATCCACCAAGCAGGTGACCTTATCATAGAAGGAGATCAAATTACTGAGGCAGGACTTTCCCTTCATGAGCTCATGCTAACTATGCCTAATAATAGTTTTGTTCTTTAACTGCCTTTTCATATCCCCCAGGATAATCTTCTCCATAATTTTTCTAGTTTAAACTAACCTTAGTTAAGGCAGATACGATAGAAAAGAATCCAGAAGGAGTCACAGCTGGAGACGCTGAACAAGCCCAGAGGCTTCAGAGAATCCCACTTCAGAACGGGGGATAAAGTCAGCATAGATTGTGCAACATCAAGTGTGTAAGCTGGAGAGAAACTGTCTAACTTTTACCACCACTCCTTTCAATTTAATTTAAAATATAGTTTTCTACCATGGTGATACATTACTACTGTTTGCTCACATCAGTCTAGAAAGCTGAAAACTCATTTTAGCAACTAAGTTGGAAGCTTGGGCTAATAAAACCTCTAATGTATTTAGTACCTATCCCTGAGACACATCTGAAAATTCTTCATTTTAATAACTTCAAAAATGTTTGGATCCTGCACTATCATACAGAGTGTGTAGATGTCCAGAACTTTCTATATTTCTCTGTTATATATTAACATGATTCATGCTGTAAACTATTCATCATGAATTTCTTCAATAAGGGTGAAACATGTAATTTGTTTCCATAGTGTAGACTAACAGCACAAACCAAGTTCTTATGATCTGTCTATCTTATATAATATAATACCATGCATGTCAAAATATTTAAACATAATCAGATATGGGCCCTTACCCAAAACCAAATCATTGCTAAACTCTGGGAAAGTATTAATTCTTTGTCTCTCCTTAGCTCCAAAATAAGTCCAAATCTTTATCTGAACTCAGCCCATCATGTGTATCTTTGAGTTTAATGGAACACAGAAACAAATAGAGAAATCATTTACTGGTATAAATCAGAATACTGGTACAGACTGAACAAGGTCTCAAAGCATACCCCATGAAAGCTCAGCAAAATGATTACCTGTCAAAGCACACTGTTATTTTACACTGACTGAATAGCTGACACCTATGAAAAAGTTATTTGGCCACAGCTTTTCACTAAAAATATATGTGGGAGTGATTCTTATAGATTAAAAATGTAAATAAAGATACATAAGGATTATTAAATATACAATGCATTTTTTTTTTTTTTTTGGCACTTCAATATTACAAATTGATTGATTTAGAGAAAATCAAACAAGACAAATTAACTCAGGAGATAAAAGAATTGATTACAGAGATGGGCTAAAATACTTAAATATGGACAGCTTGTACAGATCACTGTAAAGTAAATTAAGTTTATTTTCCAACAGTTTGAAATCATTAAGGCTGTGCAAAACAAATTTTACATTGTATTGAGAAGATAATCTTTAGGAATGCCTGTATTAATTTGCAGAGGTTTTACATGAACAATAATAATTATACCATGAGTTTATAACATATCACCTGAGAAGTTCTACCCAAGTCTTAAAAATTGATCTCTATTCAACAGTGAACGACATCCTGCTGAGAACAACTCCTCACTGGTAGAAACCAGAAGAGATAACATATCCCAGTACAGTATCTGTTCTTCTGGTTTCTTCAATCCTCCTGTTCAAATAGAGCAAACTCTCTGCCTGCCTCCTACTCCTGTAGTCCCTTGAGTGTTGCAGATCAAACACGTGTTTTCCTTTGTTTCCTTACAGCCATAGTTGCACATTAACTATAGCACATGGTTATACAACCCAAGTGGTACAACATTAAATGGCACTCGCTGTTTGGCACTGCATAAAGTCAATCGGTCAAGGCATAATTTTTTTTTTCCATGTAATTTCTTGGCTGCCACAATTGTATATTTTTTCTGGCTGCTACATAACCTGAACATACTGATTTAATGACTTTTCCTAAGAGCAAAACCCACCGTTATATTCAGAAAAATGGCTATGTATTTAAAGTTTCCTTACATCAATATTATGACAGTACCCACATTGCTTTATAGCCCCATGCTGACAAGCCATTAACTTTGTTTACATTAGAGCATGGCTTAAGATGGAATTTGGAGTTGGATTTCAAATACCCCAATATCCACAGATGTTAGGAGAGGAGTCCCCTTGGCTTAGCTCATTGAGGAACAGTACAAAATTTGGATCTAGATCTAAGTGTCGATTTTGAATTTATGCCAATTCTGAGGTGTTTTGTATTAGAAGCTTAAAACATAGTGGTGTTCTTCCAGAACAGGGGTGCCCTATGTTTTTGAGTCAAATTGACATTGTAGAGTGGGCAAATAGCTGTTGAACAGGGGGGAATTTCTATGGTTTCATAACTCCGTTTTAGCCAGTTCTGTGTATTTTGAGGAAAAATACTTTGTTTGACTTCAGTGAGATTTTGAATCTCATATTGAGATAAGGGTTAAGGGCTGTATGGGAGTTTTGGCTTCAGTTTCTAGTCCTGGCATAGATGTTCTTCTGGAGACCCTGTCAAGCTGCACCATGATGTCTAGCCTCAAGGGTGGAAGAAGAATAATTCTATTATCACTTCTTAATGCTGGTGAATATAGACATTTCCAAGGTAAAGTGATCCCTGCCTGCAGAGACAAGCACTGCAGAACAGGACTCTACCATGAGAATGCCTACACTGTGAAATCAAGGAAGGTACTATGCAAATCTTTCTGTTCAGGGCTTTCTAGCTCAGGCTAGTGCCACATGCTTGTGGCTAGACTGCTTTCACATGCAAACTGGCTTACAATCTGCCTGTTCTGTCCCAGACTTAGGGTAGACAGAGCTAACTCGGTTTGTTTGCAACTACTGGCATATATATGGCTTTAAATGAGCACTGAGTGTGACATAAATACAGTATCATTTCTCTTTACAGAATTTCAACCAAGAAGCAGAATTTTAAAAAACAAAAATACATGTATAAGAATAGGATTTCACTATTTTTTTTTTCTGTTATTGAAGAAGTGTCACTCAGATGACTGTCAAGCATGTGTTCACATCAGGTTAGGCCTTAAACAAAGCACTGTGTTTCTTTCACAGAGAAAATAAACAGAGATGTTTTGTACTTCTCACTTTGAAAAGCAGGTCCATCAGATGTCTAATGGCTACACTTGAAACACATCCCTCATGAACCTTTTTCATGTGGCCACGTGTGGTATTAAGGAGATGAATAGGCCAGCTCCTAAGAAGTGGGACACAGTGCACTAAAATGTACTCTGTGAGCAGGGATTTATAGAAGATCAGAGGACTTTATAAAGTAAATAATGTACATTTCACAAATATATACAATGTACAGACTCTGTTTACCAAGAAACTTGAAACGGATGTCTTGGAAATGTTCCAGTTTGTCAAATAATCTGGTTATCAGGTTTTAAACAAGGCCCAATATATACAGCACGGACAAAAAAAAATGGACTAAATATATATTTTCCAGAAGGAGAAGTATCATAACAGCAAATACACTTTATAAAGCAATTTGCAAACACTCCTTTAACTGGCATTTTTTTCCAATTAACTTGTGGGTGGGAAGGGGAGCAGAAATAATCATCTCCTTTAGAAATGTGCTTGCAATGCACACATGCATGAATCCCTTAAAACAGGCCTGCATGACAGACAGCAATGTAGTACAGAGACCCCAAAACAAACTCTAGATCATCTAGCTCTCTTACATTAACCATGCCAGAGCTCTCTCAGTCAAAATAGAGCTCATCTACACACTTTTTTCCATTTTCCATTAAAACCAGGAGTAAAAAATTGAGCATTAACAACGATGTTGAGCCTGTATGTGTGCGTGTATTGACAGTTCCTCTGATTTTTCTTTACTTCCCTCCATGGTTATAGTTAAATCTGGATTTTTTTATTTTTTTATTTTTTATTTTTAATCAGATAGCAAAATAACCCCAAATGTGAACGTTCTGGGGAGTTCAAAATTATAGATTTGTTATAAAAGGGATAAGGGAGGGAGAGAGTGGAACAAGAAATGAGAGTTGGGGGAAATATGGGCAGATTTTTGAAATATCAGAATACTTCTTAACAAAGTTGTCTCAATGAAATAATGGCACTCCAAGATAATCATATATTTGCTTTGAAACAGAAGAAAATTAGAAAACTACTTTAAAAATAACTTAAACATAGAAAACACTTTAAATGAAAGTAAAAATACACCTCCCAATTAAAACAACAATAGCAAAAGATTGATCTAAAATTTCTATTTTACCTTACCTGTAATGACACAATTTTGGGGCCATGATTGCATTGAAAGAGGTCTTAAATAGCTTTCTTCCATTTTTCCCTTCTCTTAAATTCCAGTTACCACCAAAACCTACAAAATCTGGTATTCAAAATCAAAACCGTTTAGGATTAATTGATTAGGAAACACAGATCAAAAACATTATCAGAAGAAAAGTCTCTCTCTCACATTCTTTGGGATGTGTACTTTTAAACATCCTTACAGTGTTTGCTTTCCTAGTAAAAAAGGAGAAGGCTACTTTTGATGGTGACTGCTCAGTGCAGGGTTTTTTCTTTTTAGTTTTAACATCTTTTCATAGACATTGAATTAGGTCATCTGTCTATTCCATAAGTCATTCACAGATATAAGAGAGCTCATATCACTTTGTTACAATAGTTTAAAAGATAAACATGTTATGTCCATTAGGTGCACAGACACTTTGGATAATCAAAGCAATGAGACAGGCACTGTAAAGCAGTTGCTTATCTTATTCTAAGAGAGCTAGTCCTCAGCTAACTTGCTGAAATATGAACTTCTACATCAAATTTATGTGAGACGTAAACTGGTCTTAATGGTAAAGCTCTGTGTTTCTTAATCGCTTCTGATTATGAGCCTCTTGAGTATAATACCACTTGTCATTAATTGGCTAATCTAGTCAACCCTGTGCTGATTCACAGTAACTGAGGATCTGACTCATTCTCCTTGACTTACGCTAAATACCTCCACGCTCCAGATTTTTTGAGCAACTGCAAGTATGACATAATTTTATTTCTCTGGAACAGCTGAAGTTCCTTTTCAGTTTGGAACACCAACTGTTTGAATACTTTGTTGTTCACTTTGGGGTTATGGACAACATAGGGAGATCATTTATCATTTTAATAATTTGTCCTAATTCTTGGCCAAGGAAAGCTGACAGTTCCAGTGCTAACTTGCTGAATTTGCATTTGCATGTCATATACTCTTTAGTTAACTGTTGGCAGGAAACTCCTTAATGAGTGTAGAAATAATATTTAGAACACAACCATCTTTATAAATCACTTAGATGGTATTTCTGTGTCTCCAGCAGCTTCTGGGTGGACACATCAAGAAAGCTTGTGTTCTTATTTTCATGCTACCAAATCAACAAACATATCACTTCAGTGTCAGATGGTAAATTTTTAGTTGTTGCAACCTAAAAAATGAGTAACCAAACAGCTTTATCAAAGTTGCAGAGGCACTGTGCTCAGTTCCAAAATTAGGTCTTAGGCTTCTGCAAACCTCTGCTACATCATTGTATATTTACAATTTGGGATTTCTTTTGAGATATTAGCTTTAACTTAAGAGGTGGCAGAAATACAGGATTAATTGTGCAAAAAGTTAAAAAAGCAGGATAATCTTAAGACAGAAAAGGTCATATTTTCCTAATGCTATAATAGTCCAAATCATAATAAATTCCATCTGGACTTTTGGAAAAATGTATCACCATTAAGACTCAAAACAGTCAGATAGAAAGAGTGGGCATGGGGGTGTTAGTAAAAACACAGCTTAGGGGACCAGGTTTGATCTCTGATATGATATGAGGCATTTATTGACCTGCACAGTAGCTCTTGTTCAGTACTACACAACAAAGCACACCTGAATGCCTAATAATAGGATATGTCCTCAGGCATGCAAAGCAATACACCCATTTTTCCCAAATGTTTGCATTTCTCCCTGACAGTACATTTTTCAGAAAAGTACTTGAACAAGTACACTGTCAGTTTCAGAGCAAATGCAATTTTCCCCTCCAGTGAGTGCACATTCCTTAAAGGAGAAATCCACAAAAGTGACATATGAGGTTATTAGCAAAAGTCCACCTATTATGAAACAAACTACAGAATACAGTATTTTCAAACTAACATGTGCTTGATCATTGTCTTATATACACACATATGTAAATACATAAACATATTGAGTCAATTAATAAATAGCCTTTTTTACACTAGTGATTCACAAGGATATTAGACTTGTGTGCTATTACATACATTGCAGAACTAAGTTCTCAGTAAGGCTTATATGTTAAAGGTATATGAGATGAAGTGAAGAAATCCACTATGTTTCAAAGAAGTGAAAAATACATCTCATTTCCAGTTGTTAAAAGTGGGAAACTGTTGCTAATTTAAATCTTTCAACCCAGTGTTAGACTCTTATACATTTCTTCCTCTGGCTTAACTTGCAATTTAATTTGGTGACTTTATTGCTTAATTTATGCTTGCATTAACTACATAGTGATGTAGTTATCATGGGCCAGATTCAACAGAGATGTAAACCAGGGTAATCAGTAGCATTATAGCAGCTTGTATTTGGCTGCTTGTGATCATACTGAAGGTTGCCCTCAAAGTAGGTTTAAGCAAAGCCTGCTAGCCAAAGTACATATTTTTCTAGGACTGATGCTAAAAAAATAAGGAAGCTCCAGTCTAGAAATATTTTTATTTCTGCATATGTTTGGCATGTCTTTCCTTCTACCTTCTCTCCCCATGCAAACTATCACTGTATATCATCTCAGATCAAAACATTGCAGCAGTTCAAGCATATTTCAATACATAATATGTAGCCATTGGAAGAAAAGTGGATGTGCAAGCATTTTCATTTTCTGTATCTTCAGAATGCATGATTTCAGAAAATAATTATGGGGATAAATTCATAGCCACATTTAGTTAATAATTAGCCAGTGTAAACACCACTGACTTCAAGGGGCACACTGAATCGAAAGCAAGATTTAGTTCATGAAATATCAGAATACTATATGCAAAGTAATATGTAAACATGGAAGACATTTTTCCTCTTTCTATTGAAATTCCTTTTGAAAGAGGGGGTGTACTCTGTAGGATATAAAAGTTTGAGTCTATTGCAAACAGTGCACAAGTTTCATATAAGACAAACCTTCCCCTATAGAAGCCTAAATTCTCATCTTCACTTTTCCAATAACCTTGGGACAGGTCAACAGAGTCAAAATACATACTTAACTTTTAAGTCTGAAGGTATTTGATTTAATTTTCATCTTCTGTCTCTTGTCTCTCTCTTTT
>VXAL01014040.1:0-14587 GCA_013399475.1 Chauna torquata | reverse complement strand
GTTTTTTTTTTTTTTTTTTCCAGAACAATCAGAAGTTCTAAAAAAAAAGTGAGCTGTTTTGAAGGAAAGTATGCTGTTTCTAGCAGCCTAAGGATCAAATTTTCAGCCAAGACAAAAACATGCATATCCTTTGTCAATAGAGATGTATTCATTCATATGGAGTAAATAGTTGGCCATTCTCTGACTACTTGAAGGCAACCTGGTGAGAGATCATGTGAGAGTGTTCTACCATGGCTGGTGCAATGAACTGTGCATATGTCAAACACATTGGATTAATATGTGCCCTCATTGTTGTCTCTGCTGAAATAGTTCCCACCGATTTTAATGTGAACTGTGTGTGTTAGATCTGAATATTGCACTGCTGCCAGAAAACATAGTAGAAAAGGATCAGACTGCAGCAGTTCTTGTCATAAATCCTGCAGTTGTTTTCCATCTCTCAGCATTGTTTCTGTCTATCTATTGAAGATAGTACCCTTACTATGAAATACTTCTGGATAATAGACGGTTGAAAGTTTTTGGTCACTTAAAACCTTCATGAAGAAGAATGTTTCTGTTGACAAAATGACAAAATTAAAGATAAAGATCACAAGTTAATATTAAAAGTTGACAAAATAAGCACAAGTACCTCAAGAATACGAAATTTTGTCAAGAAGTTGCATATGGGAGTAATTGAAGAGTCCTTAAGTCAAATTTTATTCAACATTTTGAAATAAAAATCAAGAGAAATAACATACCTAGACAGATTTCTGATAAGGGGGAAATTATAAATAATTACTTATTTTTCCTTTAGAATTCTCCTGAGAGAAGAGGACAGATAGATTTCTTCTCTAAAAGTTTCACTTTGGAAAGGGAGCCATGAGTCAGCAATGTACCCTTGCAGCTAAGAAGGCTAACAGTATTCTTGGCTGCATTAGTCAAAGTATCGCCAGCAGGTCAAGAGAGGTGATCTTTCCCCTCTACTCAGCATTGGTAATGCCACACCTGGAGTACTGTGTCCAATTCTGGACCCTCTGGTACAAGACCTGGACACACTGGAAAGACTCCAGTGGAGGGCCACCAAGATGATCAAAAGACTGAAGCACCTCTCCTGTAGGGAGAGGCTGAGAAAGCTGAGACTGTTCAGACTGGAGAAGAGGCTCAGGGGGGATCTCATCAATGTCTATAAATACCTGAAGGGAGGATGCGCAGAGAACAGAACCAGGCTCTTTTCAGTAGTGCCCAGAGGCACGACAAGAGTCAGTGGGCACTAACTGGAACGTGACAGGTTCCACCTAAATATCAGGAAAGACTTCTTTACTGTCGGATTGACAGAGCACTGGAACAGGTTACCCAGGGAGATTGTGGAGTCTTCCTTCTTGGAGATCTTCAAAAGCTGTCTGGACATGGTCCTGGGCAACCTGTTCTAGATGGCCCTGCTTGAGCAGGAGGTTTGGACCAGATGACCTCCAGAGGTCCCTTCCAACCTCAACCATTCTATGTGATGCTATGAATTTGAATGTGTTGAGAATGAAGCCCCTTTTGTGTTGGTCATGTATCTCAGAAAAAAAAATAAGTAAATAAACATGCATGACTTAAAAAGCAGAAATAAACTTTCCCTTTCCCCATTGTGGGTCAGCTTGTTTCACCTGTGGGAACCAAAAATGGAAGTGACACAGAAAAATGTGACCCAAACAAGCCATGCTAATACTGGCTATTGAAAGAAAAGAATAAAATGAAAGAAAGGGAAAATTTGAGAGAGATCCATAAAAAAAAGGCAGTTCTTCTGAAGGAAAAGGTTAAACAATAAATAGGTCTGTTTTGTAACCTCAGGGGCTCCTTGAACTCTTGGGGGGCAGGGGGGATGGGAGCAAAAGAAAACCAAACAAGAATCAGACAGTTCTGATATCAGTAGATGGTGATCACTAATAAAAAAATCCTGTATCCAGGCATCAGCCACTATTGAAGAAGAAAGGGCTTAGAAATCTGTTTGGTTAGTTTATTTTATTTTTGTTTTGTTTTGTTTTTCCCAATAATAATAATAATAATAAAAAGTGATGGAGGTTGGAGATCCCAAAAGACATTGCAATAAATAGCAGAGTTTTTCTAATGCTTTTACAGAGGTAGTGGACTAGGAGAATGAATGAATGAATGAATGAATGAATGAATGAATGAATGAATGAATGAATAAATGAATGGATGACTTTAAAACTAATCCTTGTAGTGACTCAGATGGAAAGTCAAACTCTGAGAATCGGAAAAATATGGGCTATTAGTTTGAAGCTAATAATCTTTGTTCACTGTTTACAGGAAACCTTGTAGCAAAGCTTGCAACAGCATTCAGCTTTCGTTCTGTAACTACCTGACTGTTCTTGCCTTCAACTTTTCTACCTCCTCATGCTGCTTCTTTCCTGTGAGGCTCTTCCTGTGCTGCTGACTTGAAAGCTGCCGCACTGCAGCAGCCACCAGAGGTACCCCATCCAGGGCTGCTCTTAAATTAGGCAAAAAGCCACTTTGGCAGTGAGATAGCCTGTGATAAAGGGAATAGAGTGGCTTTTTAGAAACATCTTCTCCATCCCATACCTTAGCTGCAATGAGTCCAAGCTGGACTTGGATGAAATGCTAACACACAAGACCTGATTCTTAGCTTGTGTAAGTCGGCAAAAATCCATGGACATCAATGGATCTATACTGATTTAAACCAGCTGAGTATATGAGTGGATCTTTGCTTTACCTCCATTAAGTTTTGCTCAGTTTAGTCACTGTGTATGATCCATCAATATGCCTTGGATAGACTGTTTTTAGCTAGATGAACAAATAACCATCTGGTGACTGTGAGAATACAAAGTATGGGTCTTGGGGAGGTGTACTCTTAAGGTGTTCTTACTTCTGATGCACATTGATTTTCTTTTAATTCCTTTTCTACTTCACACAAACAGAGAAAACAAAACAAAACAAAAACAAAAACAAACAAACAAACAAAAAAAAAGGCTTAAAAAGTCTGTCTCCCATTATTAGATACCAGTGTCATTTGGGATATTTTCTGACTTCATCCAAATAGTTCTCCAAAATACCTTGGCCAGTTTCTGCAACAGAAGAGCCAGGTTCTTCTAATGCAGAAATTCATTACTACATGTTTACTGTTCTACTGTCATTCTGGAAATATTCTTCCCCTCTTGAGATGCCTGCCTCAACCTGGGGAAAGAATCAGTGATTTGCCAATGGTAAAACACATAAAATTATTTTTTGTTGATCTTTACATTGTAAGATGTATTACAGCTGTAGCTCTTGCTGTAGATGTATTATTTAATGGAAAATGAATTATATCTGTATAAATGAATGTTGTTCTTCTTAATGAGGACTAAGATTTGCATTGGGATTAAAACTGTTTTTGCTGTAAGTCAACTTTAAGAATTCTTCAAAGAACTGTGCAAATATATTCAGAATACATGGATAAGTACATGATTACAGTCATCCTTTAGGAGAGAAAACAGAAGCAAAGAATGGAGCCTGGGCTGGTGAAGGGCTCAAAAATCTCCAGGTTAGGCACTGCATTGCCTGACTTCTGTGTGTCTGGCCCCAGGAGCTAGATCACAGTGCCCCAAATAAAGTACCAAGTTTGTGTATACAGAGCATGGGAGAATGAGGTGTCTTGTTAGAACAATCTGATGCCTACACAATAAGAGCAACAATGCCCAGGATTAGCCTGTCAAAACCATCAATCAAGTGTGAACCTGAACGCTGCTCCCCCACCATCCTGTAGTCTGAGTCAGAGCTAGGATGGATGTGCTTATATTCACTTGTGATCCCAGATCCATGAAAAATATATTTGGAAAAAAAAAAAAAAAAAAAAGATCAAGCCCATTTCTTTTAAATTGTGCCATGCTAGCACTATGCCAGCTTTCTCATAGCAGCTCAGTGGTCAGGTGCCTTTCCAACAAACATGAGGACCTTATGGTTTCACACTTTCTTTCACGCCGGAGGATTCCAACTTACATCTAAGTTCAATTTCCTGCTCTGTTAGCTGTTTATAGAGTTTACATCAAACAGTCATTGAAATGGGGGGGAAAAAAAAAAAAAGCACAGAGAACAGTTTAGAAACTAGGTCTTCGCTGTGCCCCAAACTGCTGTAACACAATGGAAGCTCCATTTTGATTGTGCTTGTCTTTGGCCTGTTAATTGTACATTGGGCCAACTGGAAAACAGTGGTTAACCTCTTCCAAAATATCTAATCTGTGTTTGTGGGTAAGACTCTCCTTTTTTTTGGAAAGGAGGTTTGAATCCCTAATACTAAAGCAGATCTGGAACCAAGGTTTTTTTGCTTGCTAAGGAGGGAAACTAACTCTTGTGCAGGCATTGTTGCTTTAAAAGAAGGGTCCAGCCCTGCTGAATGCAAGATGTCATGATGCTTTGGGATCTGATTTCTGTACTCCATTTAACAACACGTTAAAGTAAAATGCTTAAGCAGAGACCAAAGCAGGAAACAACAAAATTCTTCATTTTCAGTTGGAAGACTAAACTCCTTGGGTAGCTCTCAGTATTTTGCTTGCTAATCTCCTAAATCCTTCATTCCTTTGCTTAATAGCATAGTTCTAAAAAGAAGGATGCAGGAGTGCCTGTCTATTCCCAGCTCAGCCCCAGAGTTAAGGAATTCTGTAAGATGGAGGATTTCAGAATTTGGACCCTGTCAGACTGAACAGGAAATGAAACACGGCTCTGCAAATTCTGCAGACAATGCTCTAACCATTAAGCTATGGCATAAACACTGATTGATATCTTTCTGATAGTCACATCTTAAAAGAAAGTGGTAGCAAGAACAGAATTTGGCTGGGATCCTAACACTGATGGCTCATCTCAAAAAACTTAAGTGAAGAAATATCCATTTTTCTGGGCCACAATAAGTGAACAACTCCTCTCAATCCTGTCAAAACAAAACAAACCAAACTAACAAACAAACAAAATCAGACAATGCATTTAAAAGTTAGAGCAATAAAAAGAAGACAATTTGGAATTAAGATGCAGTATGGATTTGTGTCACCTGGCCCTGGTTATCAAGCATGTTTTTCAGAGTCTGAATTCCACTTAGAGCACTAATTCCTTCTCCAGAAGAATTCACTCTTTTTTTCTTCTTTTTGCCTTCAAATTCTGATTCATTTGTCTTTTCCTTTTGCCTGAATAGAGAAAAAAAAAAAAAATCACTTCAGAGATGCAAATGATTGCATGAGGCTTAGGCTAACAGTGAAATAGGACAGAAGAAGTAATTTACGTAAAAATGCACAAGAAGTGAAGGAACCGCCTGATACACCTGGGATTCCTGGATACAAAAGTAATACTGGTCTGATTTTCGTAGCGCTTCAGGGACACAAACCCAACATTTTTTAAAATGTACCTGGTACTTGGCTGCCTAACTGTGTCTGCAGGAATATCTATATATTTTTTAAATCTGGCATTCCTGTAGAAACTGATGAATCACATTTCTGACTGGAAAAAAACATTTTGCTGTCATATTGGAAGCATAAAGAAGAATATTTTTCCCTTCCAGCTTTCAAAGGATCACATGTATCTGTTGTTAGGGAAACGAAAAGAATCACAGAACAGCTGAGGTTGGAGGGGACCCCTGGAGATCATCTTGCCCAACACTCTGCTCAAAGCAGGTTGCTCTGGGCTGTGTCCAGTCAAGGTCTGAATATCTCCAAGGATGGAGCCTCCATAGTCTTTCTGGGCAACGTGTGCCAGCAATTGACCACTTTCACAGGAAAAAAAATAAAAAATAAAAAAATAAAAAACCTTCTTTTTAAATGGATTTTCCTGTATTTTAGTTTGTGTTCATGGCCTCCTGTCTTATCNTGAGGTTGGAGGGGACCCCTGGAGATCATCTTGCCCAACACTCTGCTCAAAGCAGGTTGCTCTGGGCTGTGTCCAGTCAAGGTCTGAATCTCTCCAAGGATGGAGCCTCCATAGTCTTTCTGGGCAACGTGTGCCAGCAATTGACCACTTTCACAGGAAAAAAAAATAAAAATNGTCTTCTTTTCACCTCCTCTCTCCCCCATCGGATAATTATACACAATGATAAAATCCCTCCGAGCCTTCTCCTCTCCAGGCTGAGCAGTGCCAGCTCTCTCAGCCTCTCCTCGTATAACAGTTGCTTCAGTCCCTTAATCATCTTTGTGGCCCTGCACAGGACTGGCTTCAGTATGTCCATGCCTGCTTTGCACTGGGGAGCCCAGAACTGGAACCAGCAACCCAGATGCATCTCACTAGTGCTGAGTAGAAGGGAAAGACCACCTCTCTTGACTTGCTGGCAATGCTCTACCTAATGTAGCCCAGGATACTGTTAATTTGGTGTCCATCAGGACCCCCAAATCCTTTTCTTCAATTCTGCTTTCCAGTTGGTTGGGGTTACTCCTCCCCAGGGGCAGACAAGAATCAGTCCTTTGGAAGATGGTGGTCAAATATCACAGGACTTTAGTGGCTGAAGACAATGTGGTGCAGCAAATTCTTAATATTGTGGCTCACAGAGGAGGTTATATAGCAGATAGTTCTTTGGTGGGTGAATACCAAAATAGTTTTATTTTAGAAAAATAAACAAATTGTTATAACTAGACAACTAATTGTCCAATTACAGCCAGCCTAATTTTAAGATCCCAGTGAGTTAAAGACTGGTATGTTGGACAAATAGAGGAGGTTGTCTGGTCCTTCAGTCAAATGCCTTCTTGGAAAACTGTCCATTTCTTCTAAAGGAATTACCAAAAATCTTCAACTCTACTTGATAAGTTACTGACATTTGGCAGATTTGACTGCACATGCAAGTGTTAACATAAGTTTATTTTAAGACTGGTAAATTAGCAGATGTTCTAGATAGCTTGTCCTTTTAATCCATCTCATTTAAATTCCCTCGTTTCCAATAAGTCATTAACATTCAAAATTCGATCTGCCCTTTTTTATGTTGGGTTAATGAGATCCATATAAATGGATGCTATGTATTTCTCTGGATGTTTAAATGGTTTTATTGTTATTTTTGGTACTTTTTAAGATTGATAATGACATACAGTCAATTCATTACCCATTCTGGAGTCTATAAGAGTTAATAGTCTCCTTTAACACAAAACCAGAGCTATGTGGCGTGCCTTAGAATTAGTCCAGTTAACACAGAGGTTTTAGAAGCCAGATCCAGATACCAATCATTTCAAATGATTTCTCCCCACCCGTTTCTTATTAGCACTAACCATTTGGAAATCTCAACACTAAAATGCTTTCTTATGAATTTTTCCATTAATCCATCTCTCCTCTACGCATACATATAATACTGGGACTTGACAGCTGGCTTGTTGGCACCAACCACCTAGACTCCTTGAGGGGAAAATAAACCTTTTAAAGAACCCTTGGATTTTGCAAACAGGTTTTAAAAACAAAAGATCTGTCAAATTCTGAGTCTAAGAGCTTTGCCAGTACAGCTTTCAACATTCAACTACAGTATCCTCTGTTTTACATCTACACAGCTAAGAGAAAATACGGAAGAGCTAGAAAATATGGAAGAAGTGCTTGGGTGCAAAACCAAACCAATTCAATGCCAGCTCAGTGCATTTCTTCATAGTTGACTGTGCTCTCTGGAATCAGATCTTGCTCCAGTATATAGCTCTGTGAGCTTCACTTTTTCTGTGATAAGATGTTGACATCCTGCTTTCCACCTCCTCCCACTGAAAACACTCAGAGTAGGGACAATTTGTGATTCAGTGCAAATCAGGCTTTGGGTGCAGCCAAAGCAAAATCTGTTCTTTAATCTGCAGTGAAAATTGTGTGTCTCCAGTTTACCAGAATGACTTCTAATACCATCCTCCATCTTATCACAAAACAGTACAACACAAAATCGCTACCTGATCTAACATCACTGTCAGATTATTTTTAATAATTTAATGGTGAGTGGTGTTTTAGCTGTACTGCTTCTTTCAGCAGTAAAGATTTGATTGTAATGTGTGTACCTCAGCAGTAGTTTACTTCACAGGTAATCGTATAGAAATCATTACTGAGACTGGCTTCTTAGCTGGTGTAACATGACCTGCAGCAAGTTCAAAACATGTGAAGAGTTCACAGTGTTTGCAGAGGAGGACACCATTCAGCAAAAAGGTGTGGTGAATTCTAGCCCCAAGATGATTGCCTGAAAAGGTCATCCAAAAGCTTACATCAGCATATATGTAACTAAGGAGATGCTTTTAAACAAATCACAAAACAGGCACAAAGGCACCCTAAGTGAAAAGATAATCTCAAAGAATAAACGGGAATACTGACCAGAAAGGGGGACATGGATGTTACAAAACTGAAAAAGAGCTGTTGGTGTGGGAATGTTATAATAATAATTATGAAAAATCTGGACGGAGACTGTCTTTACTCACAAATGCATAAAATCAAAGTATATTTAATCATCAGAGGGATGTTCATATACATGAAGTAGTAAGCAATAATTGGAACAAGTTTTTCTTTTTCTGATAACCCGTTATTTAAATGTCAGCCTAAAGGGCTTCTTTGTAACTTGTCATGGTTTTGGCTGGGATACAGTTAATTTTCTTCATAGAAGCTCATATGATGCTGTGCTTTGGATTTTTGATGAAAATAGTGGTGTGATAACACACTGATGTTTTTAGTTATCACAGAGCAGTGCTTACACGGAGCCAAGGACTTTTTAGCTTCTTGTGCTGCCCTGCCAGCAAGGAGGCTGGGGGTGCACAAGGAGCTGGGAGGGGACACAGCCAGGACAGCTGATCCAGACTGATCAAAAGGATATTGCATACCGTATGCTGTCATGCTCAGCAATAAAAGGTGGGTAAAGAAAGAGGAAGGGATGATGTTCAGGGTAATGGCATTTGTCTTCCCAAGAAACCGTTATACGTGATGAGCCCTGCTTTCCTGGAAGTGGCTGAACACCTGCCTGCCCATGGGAAGTAGCGAATGAATTTCTGGTTTTGCTTTGCTTGCAAATGCAGCTTTTGCTTTACCTAGTAAACTGTTTTAATCTCAGCCCATGAGTTCTCGCACTTGTACTTTTCCAATTCTCTCCCCCATTCCATCTGGAGAGAGTAAGCAAGTGGCTGTGTGGTACTTAGATGCCTGACAGGGTTAAACCACAACATAACTCCATTAGTTTATGTCTGCTTTAGGTCCTTCTCAAGCAAAATCAACAAATAAACTTCTCAATTGGAGTAAATGTAGTTTAGAGAAAATGAATTCAATGGGGGCAGGCCAATTTATGATTGTCATGGTTTTGGCTGGGATAGAGTTAAATTATCTTCACAGAGGCTCACAAAATGCTGTGTTTTGTAATTTTGATGAAAATAATGGTGATGTTTTCAGTTGCTGCAGAGCAGTGCTTACACAGAGCCAAGGACTCTTCTGCTTCTCATGCTGACCTGCCAGCGAGGAGGCTGGGGGTGCACAAGGGGCTGGGAGGGGACAGGACCAGGACAGGTGACCCAGACTGACCAAAGGGATATCCCGTACCACATGGTGTCTTGCTCAGCAATAAAAACTGGGGTGGCTGGCCGGAGCAAATGGGAGGCTGCTGCTCAGGGAAGGCGTGGGCTCATCAGGTGGTGAGCAATTGCATTGTGCATCACTTGCTTTGTATATTCTTTTATTACTATTATTATTATTATTATTATTTCCCTTCCCTTCCTGTCTTCTTTAACTGTCTTTATCTCAGCCCATGAGCTTTTACTTCTTTTTTTCTTTCGATTCTATCTCCCATTCCACTGGGCGGGGGGAGAAAGTGTGTGAGTGAAGGGCTGCGTGGTGCTTAGTTGCCTGCCGGGTTAAACAATAACGATGGTACAGAGGATACTGCCTCATAGTAAATTGTAATTATAATATACAATGTGAACAATAGGAGCACAATATGACCTTCTGCTTAGTAATGTTAAGGAGCTAATACATCCAAAAATTAACTAACAGTGTAAGCCACAGCTTATACTGTTAAAAAATTCACAGACAGGCTAGATTAACCTAAACTCTAAAGCCACATACAATAGTTGTTCACAGAGTGATAACAAGTCCATTCTGACTATTGGCCTTGAGCTTAAAAAAGCAGGGAATGCCTTTTCCGTGAGCTTTCACACTGTATGCACATATACAAAATCTGCTGTGCTTTGGCTGCTTCTCAGAGCAGAAGGCTACAGCTCTGGAGTGGCCACGTCAATATGCACCAGTAGCCCTGCTTCTTAGCAAGTGTTGCAGGGACAGTAAATCTGCTCCAAGCTGCCTGATGGTGTTCTGTTGCTGATGGCTTTTGCAGATGCACTAACTGAAATTATTTGCTGGAGGAAAAGCCAGAGCTCCACAGAGCTCTCAAAATGTTATGTAGTTTTTATACCAATAGAGGACTTGGACTTACATGACCTCTAGAAATGGTACTTTTCCTTTCCCACTTTGTGGCTGGGGCATAATAGATCTCTAATTGCTGAATTGTTACTTATTCCTTCAGATTTTTTTACCATAGTCTACAAGTATTTTGCTTCCATTTGATTTGTTGTGCAACCTACAAAAAAAAAAAACAAAAAAAAAACCACCACCACCACCACCACCAACAACAACAAAACACTACTATAAATATCTTCATAACTATTAAACAGGTACAAGCAAACACTCACCTATTATGTATATCATACACAATCCTATAAAATAAATAATGCCCTCAAAATTTTTGCAGTTAATCAAGTACAAATGTTGGCCTCACAAGTTTGTCTGCCAGTAAGAATGATTTCAATTATAGTCTATTTTATATGAGTTTTACTACAATTGAACTCTGTAGCCTCACAAGATATTTAAATGTTGTAATCCCAGTAGGTTATGTAGAAATTTTGTTCAAGCTACTCACCAGGCAAGTATTCTTAAATTATCATCTACTATTTATGCTCTTGAACTAATAAAACAAATGTACATGTAATGAAAGGCAANAAGGAAAGGAAAGGAAAGGAAAGGAAAGGAAAGGAAAGGAAAGGAAAGGAAAGGAAAGGAAAGGAAAGGAAAGGAAAGGAAAGGAAAGGAAAGGAAAGGAAAGGAAAGGAAAGGAAAGGAAAGGAAAGGAAAGGAAAGGAAAGGAAAGGAAAGGAAAGGAAAGGAAAGGAAAGGAAAGGAAAGGAAAGGAAAGGAAAGGAAAGGAAAGGAAAGGAAAGGAAAGGAAAGGAAAGGAAAGGAAAGGAAAGGAAAGGAAAGGAAAGGAAAGGAAAGGAAAGGAAAGGAAAGGAAAGGAAAGGAAATCTCAATATGTGTAATAAAGTTATTTGCAAAATTGTATGGATTGAGCCAGATCATTAACAATATAAATGAACCCCAGTCATCTCTATGAATGCAAATTTAGCTTTTGTTGTTGTTGTTCTAGATATCAATATAACAGAGATTCACTGGTATGTTTCAGGATTATTCATATAGAGCTGATATATAAAATATATGATATGAACCAAAAATATTTACATTGAGATACATGTATTGTTTTCTGAATTATGCTTCTCTTATAAAAGACTGGAAAATTCTGATGGATTTCCAAGTTAGTGGGTGCAATATGTGCATGTCAGAGTTGGTATGATGTCAGAGCCTGAGACTGCTTTATGTGCCTATTCTCTGTTGAGTCAACTCTGAAGACTGCAAATTAACTAAAACAGTTTTCTCCTACCAGATCATCAGTCTAGTGAGAGTGGGCCTTCATCCTTATGAAACTTGCTGTGTTAAAAAAGTGCATGTAAACACAATTCACAGGAAAATGAAGGAAACTGCTTCTCAAAGCAAATTAATAGCTACAATATGCCAGATGCATGAGGACAAACCTTTGAAAATAAATGATTTTAGAAGTTTTTTTCCAGACATATGCTAAGCTGCCCTTGGGACAGGAAGTCTTAGAGTATGATCTATTCTATTTTAACCTCCCCCACTTGAGGATTTAAAGTAGGCTGTCCCCACTGTGGCAATAATAATGTCTGTACGCCAGGAGACAGCCATCCCATGGGGAGATAATTTTGACATAGGGACATAAAGCACACTTCATGTTCAGTGACCCTTCAGGGCAGTTGCAGTGAACTCCCTGCCTCACCTTTCTATAGCTTTCCTCCCTTTTGGCTGCCGTTCTCATTCCCAGCCCCCTGCTGGAACGGCTTGTCAAAAGATTTCCTGTGGTACAGAGGAATATGTCATTCTGAAGGTCAAGCATAGACCTGAATGCTCTCATCTGCTGTGATGGAAACTGTTGGGTCAAACCCAGCATTTCCTTAAAACTCTCAAGCAATCATCTTCTTCTTCTGAAGATGTTAAAAGAGCACCTAAGTTTAATAGATTAAAATTTTGAGGTATTGAAACTTCTTCCTGAAAGTATTTTATCCTTGACATCACTGAACAGCTCAATCCTTGCATGCAGATATCACTATGGAAACACTAAGCAGGCATTTCTTTGCCTATCTCATCTGAGCCATTCAGTCTAGAATTAGAGTGCAAATGCATTTCTAGCCTTAGAGAAAGACTGGGAATGGGGAACCTGAATTTCACTATCTATGTCAAGTTCCACTAAAATTGTAAGAATAGCTGCACTGGTTCAAATGGGGTCCCTCTCCTCTTATCCTGTTTCTAGCTGTGCGCTTTGGGAGTCTGAAGGACCAGAAGCAGGATGCTGAGCAACATTTTAGGGATCTGCTACGTCTAACCATTGCAGAACTGTGACATGCCCCATCCCCATCCACACATATACACTCTCTCTCTCTCAAACACACACATACATGCACACATTTTCATGCGCTAGAAACACTTATCCAATCTTGGCACAGGCCGTGATTGGAAGATGATTCTTGCCTATGGTCCCTACCTTAGCAAGTTTAAGAGGGATGACTAAGCTATTGTTTTTCTCTTAATGGAGACAATTATTGGCTGGGCTGAATGTGCTGGAGACATCCCTCCTCTGAGATCCTACTCTGATGTGTTCTTGAAATGTTCAGTACAGACTTTGCTGGAGACTATAACATCACTTTCTCTGCTATAAACAGGGAGCTGTGCACAAAAGTCGAGCATACTTTGTCTGCCTGCTGATTAAGTCTAGAACTTCTTTCTTGATTTATTTGTTTCACAGCAGGTCTCATTCTTATGGGAATAATTTATAAAGTTGGCATGAAAATTAAATAAATTAAATGATTGAAAGAAAAAAATCAGTGGCCAATCAGAGGAGGACTGGTCCCACCCACCTGCTGCTCCATGAGTAGGGTATGCTGATGGCAAGAGATCATTTTCCTTAGATCTAGCCCTGCACAATTTTCCCCTTATACCCTCCCTCACAAGAAGCAGAAAATCACCTCTAAGTCATGATCATGATGGCTCTGGAAGCTCCTACACTTACAGGCAGCACAATAAAGTCTCCCCCAACACCAGCAGTCCTCAAATTGCTCAGATCCCTATCAGTCCCAATAACGCCTCCCTGGCCACCAGTACTCAAACTAAACCTCTGTGCTATCACACAGCAGGGATCAAGGACTCTGGGTAGACCCAAGGCCTCCCTGCTACAGCGTGGCATGCCCAGCACTTGCACAGAGTGATCCTCTCTCCAATGAATTTCCTACGTACCCCTCTGAATGAAGGAGACCATCCAAGAAGGGCTATCAGGTTTTGCCAGCAGTAGGTAATGCTCTTCTAAGCAGGCAAAATCAAGAAACAGTGTTTGTAAGCAGATGCCCAGGGAGGAGGAAGCAGGCAGCCAAAAAGAGGATACTTCTCTCATCATATTCTTCCATCTTCCAACAATTTTCAACCCAAAGAATTTCCTAAGCCTGGTGTAGTTTGTCTGTTTTGTAACCCCCAACAGATGTCTCTTTCAAGTAGTTGCCTCATCTTTGATTGAATCCACAAAGACTTCTTGTACACACAACATCCTTTGGCAAGGCATTTCACAGAACTGCTACCCACTGTCAAAGAACCATCTTCTTTTTTTTCTTTTAAATCTCTACCTTCATTTAATGTGCCCCCATTCTTGCACAGACAGTGAACAATCAAGCCATCATTGCCCTGTCCATACTAGACTTGATTTTGTAGAACTCTTGTATTATATCTCCTTTCAGTTATTTTATCTCCCTACTCAAATGTTTTATGTTAAGCAGTCACTGGCGAAATTCTCTCCATATGTTGTAGGGAGAACCTGCAATGTCAAGATTGTGACTGTTGATATGAGAGCCAGTTTGCTAATCTCTACTCAATTGAACTTCTTGATGATCACATTTCTGAAAGTCAAGTGGAATAAAATCGTGCTTTTATGTTCTCAGGATTTCATGTACTAAAAGGACTTCTGATCTTTAATTTGTGTACTTAGAATCACAGAATCATAGAATCAGCTAGGTTGGAAAAGATCTTCAAGATGATGAAGTCCAACCATCTACCTGTCCTGCTAAGTGCCATCACTACACCATGCCCCTTCAGTGCCATGTCCACTCACCTCTTAAATAGCTCCAGGGATGGAGACTCCACCACTTCCCTAGGCAACCCCTTACAATGCTTGACCACCCTCTCCGTGAAAATATTCTTCCTAATATCCTCTAAACCACCTGTGGTGCAACTTGAGACTATTTCCTAATGTCCGGCTGAAAGCCGGAACCAGCCC
>VXAL01014039.1:47329-57600 GCA_013399475.1 Chauna torquata | reverse complement strand
GAAAGTGGTCAGGCACTGGAATGTTCCAGTGCCTGACCAGGGATGTGGTGGAGTCACTGACCCTAGCAGTGTTCAAGAAGCGCCTGGGCAAGGTGTTACAAGACATGATTTAGTAGCTTAGTGAGTAGTATTGGTGATAGGATGATGGTTGGACTAGATGAACTTGTAGATCCTTTCCAACCTTGTGTTTCTATGATTCTATGATTCTATTTGCTATTTGTGCACTGCAATGTGGAAAAACGAGTTACTTCTGCATTTGTTTCTGAATTTTCTATTCACACTACAGTGTTTCCAAGTTGCTTGTTTTGATTCAGTGGGCTGTAAGTCAAACCTGTCATAATTTTAGCTGTTTTTAGCTCTCTGAGCAACTGTAGTGGCTCAATATCATAGAGATTGGGTACTATGGCAAGATTCAGTGGTACAAAAATAAGGAAGTCCCAACGCTACTGATATTAGCTTTCAGTCTGAGTAATCAAATAAAAAATCATTACTGTGTGGAATATGCACTCTCAATTTTGATTCCTTATCTTACCCGATAAGAATGGTGTTCACACAATGTTTAGTTTTATGAGCCTCATATATCAGATATTTACTCTTTCCTCATCTGCATTTTCCTACCTATCAAGAAATGTGAATGCAGAGTTGATAATCTCATGGATGATAACCCTCAGTGCAACGTGCTTTTCATTTCTGTTCCCTTTCTGTCTCTCCATATTAAATTCACATAACCCTTCTCCTCCAAAATCAAGGTGAGCTTTAGCTTTTGCATTTTTATATCTTCCAAATTGTGTGGCTAATGTCCATCTCTGCTTTTATGTGAGTAGTTTACTTTGCCCAATTAATAGTAGTGTTAACAGCCAAATGATTCATTCCTTAAATGTGCACTTGTTTCGTTTTACTTCATTCCACCTAATTATAGCAAATTAGACAAGCTACCAAAAAAAAGGAAAGGGAAAGGGAAAGGGAAAGGGAGAGGGAGAGGGAGAGGGAGAGGGAGACTGGAAGGGAAAGGAAAATGGAAAAGGAAGGAAAAAGGAAAGGAAAGGAAGGGAAAGGAAAGGAAAAGAAAGGAAAGGAAAGGAAAGAAAGAAAAAGGAAAGAAAAGAAAAGAAAAGGAAAGAAAAGAAAAGGAAAGGAAAGGAAAGGAAAGGAAAGGNGTAAAGGAAACGAAAGGAAAGGAAAGAAAAGGAAAGGAAAGGAAAGGAAAGGAAAGGAAAGGAAAGGAAAGGAAAGGAAAGGAAAGGAAAGGAAAGGAAAAAGGAAAAAAAACACCACATTGTTAAGAGTCAGGACCTGTTTCTTATGAAGAAATCAAATCTTGTCAATAATTCATGTCCTTACACTAACAATATTCACTACTTCTACATGCTTATAAAGCTGATATAGTCTTTTCAATGCCCTCCCCCCTTCACTGCCCAAGATCTGCGATATCCTCATACCCTTTCTATATGAGTCCTGGTCCTGTTGCTGTCAGTAAACCTTCACTTTTGCATCCCCCCTCCAACATTTTAGTTGTATTTTCCCTCACCACAACAAACAAAATCAGGAGTCTGTACTGGCATTTCTACTAAATGTCCACGTTACACATAGACTGCTTCTGCCAATTTATTTCTTTGATCCACCATTCTCCTCTCTTTCAGCAGCATGCCATTTTCTTGTTAAAAACTTTATCACAACAGCCAACAAAATATAGACCATTATCTTAACGTTCTATTTCCCCATCCTTTGAAGCATTCACTAAAGCTTTTATCGTATACATAGGTGAAGGAGGAGAGCTTGGGGTGGGAGGAGAGAGGAGTTCTGCAGGAATTGCTTTGGTGATTTCTACTTTGCAACAAAACTGCACTGAGAGTAGAATAAAATATTATCTAGATTTTATTAATACATGTATTTCATTACGGCTAATGCACTTTGACATATAAGGATGTTTTGATTGACACATTAAAACTTTTCAGTGATGTCACCTGACCTTCCCAGATTTAGCCCTAGGCAATAAAGCAGATGGTTTCTAGCACGACTGATCTGATGGACACCACTGACTAATACCTCAGTATGGACAACTAACATGACTCTTTTCTCTGTTTCACGTTGAAGCAGTTTGACAGTGCCTGACCACTAAAGATCATCAGATTAATGTGCAGAGATAAACATGGAGGCATGTGGGCAGGAAATAGACATTTAGTTGGTAAAAACAGACAAAGGAGAGCCTGGAAAGACAGAAATTCAGTCTCATGCCTCTTTTGGTAGCTTGTGTTTGGGAAAATTTGGTTGCAAAAACAGAGATTATTTTTCTGTGTTACATGGCAACAAGAAGTATCAGATAGCTGAAGTTTCTCAAGCAACTTGGAAGAAAATGAACAAAATGCAATACGTGTATCTACACATGGAGGGATATAATTATCTTTCAAGTGCTGTGCAGTGATCTCAGGGAAGTAAAGAGAGGTGCTTTCTTATGCTGTATGGTACTTTATTTGTTTAGTTATTTATTTTTGCTTTCTTTCCCCCCAAAGAAAATCAGGTCCCAAAGACACAAAACTCTGACCTAGCCCATCACTGAACAAAGAACAGAACAGAAAGAACAGAATAGAGTATCCCAAGTTGGAAGAGACCCACAAGAACCATCACACAGGACTACCATAATTAAACCATATGTCTAATAGTATTGTGCAAAGACTTCTTAAACTCCAGCAGGCTTGGTGCCATGACCACGTACCTGAGGAGCCTGCTCCAGTGCCCAACTACCCTCTCAGTGAAGAACGTTTTCCTAATATCCAACCTGAACGTCCCCAGACACAGTTTCAAGTCATTCCCTCGGGTTCTATCAGTGTCTTCCCCTCCTCTCCCCTCATGAGGAAGCTGCAGGCCGCCATGAGGCCTCCCCTCAGTCTCTTCTTCTCTAGGCTGAACAATCCAAGTGACCTTAAACTGCTCCTCATACATCTTCCCCTCTAGACCCTTCACCATCTTTGTAGCTCTCCTTTGGACACTAATAATTTCATGTCCTTCTTGTATTTTGGTGTCCAAAACCACACACAGTGCTTGAGGTGAGGCCATACCAGCACAGAATAAAGTGGGATAATCCCCTCCCTCGACTGGCCAGCAATGCTGTACCTGATGAACCCCAGGGTACGGTTGGCCTTTTTGGCTGCCAGGGCACACTGGTGATTCACATTCATCCTGCCACTGACCAAAACCCTCAGACCCCTTTCTGTAGGGCTACTTTCCAGCCTCTTGTCCCCTGATCCGTACATACATCCAGGACTATTCTGTCCCAGGTGCAGAATCCAACACTTGCTCTTGTTGACTTTCATGCGGTTGGTGATTGCCCAGCTCTTTAATTTGTAAAGATCTCTCTGCAAAGCTGTCTACCCTAGACGGAGTCAACAGCTCCTCCTAATTGTGTTATCTACGAACTTACTTAGTATGCATCCAGATCATTTATAAAACCATTAAAGAGAACTGGCCCTAAAATGGAGCCCTGGAGAAGCCCACTAGAGACTGGCCATTAGCCTAATGTAACCCCATTCACTATAACCCTTTGAGACCAATCCATCAACCAATTTTTTGCCCACTTATTATGTACTCATCTAGCTGTATGCTGGACATTTTGTCCAGAAAGATATTGTAAAAAACTGTATCATGAGCTTTGCTAAAACCCCCCAAAAATCATATCTACTGGCTTCACCTGGTCAACTATATCGCTAACTTTGCCATAAAAGGAAATTATATTTGTTAGTTAAACAGGACTTTCCACTTGTGAACCTGTTTTGGCTATAGCCAATGACTACATTGTCTTCCAAATGTTTGTCAATAATTCCTAGGATAATCTTCTCCATAATTTTACCATGCACTGAATTGAGACTGACAGGCCTGTTATTACTGGGATCTTTTTTCTTACCTTTCTTGAAAAGTGGGACAGCATTTGCCAGCTTCCAGTCAACTGGGACCTCTCCAGATTCTCAGGACCATTGAAAGATAATTGAGAGAGGTCTCAGGATAACAACAGCCAAGTCTTTCAGTAACCCTGGAAAGAATCCCATTAGGCCCTGTGGACGTATGGGCATCCAGCTGAAGCATCAAATCTCACACAAATTCGGAGTTGCCTGGGAGTTTATCGTTCCTGCAGTCACAGTCTTCCAACTCAGTGCTCAGGGGGGTCTCAGGACCTGTCTTTGATGTTGAACACAGAGGCGAAGAAGGCTTTAAACATCTCTGTGTTATTTACATCCCTATTTGTGAGGTGGCTAACCTCATCAAGTAACAGACCAATGTTATCTCTGGTCCTCCTTCTGCTGTTAATAAACTTTAAAAAACCTTTTTGTTGTCCCCCAAAGAAGTGGCCAGCTTCAACTCTTACTGAGCTTTGGCTGCACAGATTTCACCCTGCAATGGTTAACAGCATCTCTGTAGTCATCCCATGTGGCCTCACCTTGCTTGTCCATACACCTTGTCATAAAGCAATAAAATGAATTAAGGTAATGAGGTTTGTAAGGTACTATAATCAGAGAAACAAAAGAGAATGAGCTACTGATCAAATATTTCTAAATTATACTAGATAACTTAATAATGATTTTCGTTGTTGCTGCCAAGTTCCAAAGGGACGACTACCAAATACATAAAACCAGAAGCTACTCAGGTGAAAGCTGAGTCCTACATACGCAAAGTGATAAAACAAAAAAAAAAAGACTTAGAGTAAGAATTCGTTGCATCCAGTTGGCCATTGACTCACTGACTCATTCTGCAAGACAGTTAGATCAAATATATACTATGCATAAACTGAGATAGTTTTTTTTTTTTTTTTTTCATTTTCAGTCATCTGGTCATGACTGATTGACAATATTNACTGACTCATTCTGCAAGACAGTTAGATCAAATATATACTATGCATAAACTGAGATAGTTTTTTTTTTTTTTTTTTACATCTTCAGTCATCTGGTCATGACTGATTGACAATATTATACAGAAGCCAAAATATGTTTTTTTTTGCATTCTTTTCTGACTTTCTAAAACCTTCATGCTGGGAAGCATATGGACTTCAGCTTTTGCAATCGTTCATTCATGTAACTGAGAGCTTATTGAATATATAAATCTGGTCTAGTTGTATTAAGAAATGCAAAAAGGAAATACCTCTGGTAGCTGCACAATACAAGGTGTTGTTCAGATGGAAGTAGAACATTTCTGCATGGATGTCATTTATTTATACTTTGTCAGTTTTTCCTTTGGCCTGTGTCTTCCAAACCCTCATCTCCTTGAACTCCCCTCGTCACCCCCACATGCTTGCCTACCATTGCACTTAGATTTTAGCTGTACCAGAAAGCACCTTCTACCTTCCGAAAATAAATTCAGTTTAGACCATCCCACAACCGACTGAAAATTTAAGTCTCTGCTCAAAACGTAGGGCTTATATGTCAACTTAAAGCACCTAATGCAATGTGGCTATCAAGATATTACAAATTTATATGCCTTAAAGTTAGAAATGCTTCTAGTTATGTTGCCAAAGCCTGGCCCTACAAAAGGAAGGAATTAGCCTCCAGGGGTTTTCACCCAGGAAGACAAGCTCTATTTCTTTCCAAAATAGCTTTTTTTTTTTCCTTTACAGTGTTGGGTTAAAAAGGAAAAATATCTGATGCAAGTTTGTTGCTGCTTTTTTTTTTTTTTCTTAAAGAATTCCCTCCATGTCCAATAGCCACAATATTATTTTTCAAATCAGATGTAATAGTTCTTAAAATGCAAGTAGTCTCTAAAAATCTAAATTTTATGACAAACATGAAGAAGAAGAAAAAAATTATGATCTTAAAGGCATTAATAAGAATTACAGCTTTGAGACCATGACAGTTTTTGTATCATTTAAGGAGAAAATTACAGTAATTATCTGGGTCCAGCAGGTATCTGCACAGTACCTTTATCTATCTAGGTCAACTGTGCTTGTCTGATATCCCATCTGCGAGCCATTTACTACTACATTTATTAGGGCATATGAGCCAGTTGAGGATGTTTAAAGATTTGTTATGCAGGAAGAAGACATAATTGAAGCCAGTGGTTAAGAAGAAATAGCCACTATTTCCATTAGTGGCCGGTGATATGACATGCTTCGGTTCTAGCATATCTAAGCTGAAATTTTAGTTTAGAGCCACAAAGATGATGGAGAGGTGGGAGGATGTGACATATAAGGAGAGGATGAGATATCTGGAACTATTCAACCTGGAGAAGAGAAAGCTCCTGGGGGGATCTTATACATGTGTACAAATATCTGATGTAGGGGAGTAAAGAAGCTAGGGCCCAATGCTGCTTTGTGGTACCATATAACAGGACCAGGAACAATGAGCGCAAACTGAAATACAAGAAATTCCATTTAAACATATGAAAAATCTTTATTTACAAGGTGGTTAAATGTTGGAACAGGTTGTGTCCAGAAAGGTTGTGGAGTCTCCATCCCTGGAGACATTAAAATCCTGACTGGACATAGTCCTGGACAACCTGCTCTAGCAGTTTGAGCAGGGAGACTTACAGCCTCAACCATACTGTGATACTATGAAAACAATTTCATTTCCAGTTATTGCCAAGGCAAAAGAAGGAGAAGAAAAGAAAGAAACATGGAAAGGAGGAAAGAAAGGTATTTTTGGCCTTTTTTTTTTTTTTTTTTTATAGTAACACGGAACACAGTAGTCACTCAAATTGGAAAACATACTTGCATGACCATCCCATCACATAAGGATAGGCTCTTTTCTTACTTCATATACCTCTTTTAGCAGTTCTGTATTGAATCCTACGATGGATGTGTGCTTATAGCCAAAACAAAATGAGACGGAACAACAATGCAACTTTTCCCTTAAGCCCTTCCCACAGACTCAGGAGTGATCTGTAAGGGGCTTAGGACCAAAGAGACTTTTTCTCCATTGGAATGTTTGAATGTTTGTACTTCTAGCTTCTTCAAGAAGTGAAATTCTAGTTAGAAGATCATGGTTATGTTTGTTCTCTACAGAGGGAAATGCTAAGTGCAAGAGAAAATATCACTGGTTTCAAAGCCATTTCCCAGGCTTATGTCCAAGTTCTGTTAACAGCTACTCAATACCTGGCATCTTCAGGTGTTACCTGTCATACCACTGAGTTTTTGCCAGAGGCGTAGCAGAAGTTTTCCCATCTGGAATATTTCACTCAGAAACTTGTGCAGCTAAAACAAAGCTGGTGAGAATTATTTGATCTCACGGAACTGTCACAGAATCACAGCCTCATGGAAGCACAGAATGGCTTGAGTTGGAAGAGACCTTAAAGATCAACTAGTTCCAGCTCCCTGCAATTGTCAGAGACATCTTTCACTAGATCAGGTTGTTCAAGGTTCCATCCTACCTGACCTTCAACACTTCCAGAGATGGTGCATCCACAACTTCTCTGGGCAACCTGTTCCAGTATCTAACCACCCCCACAGTAAAGAATTTCTTCCTTATATCTGAATCTACACTCCTTTAGTTTTAAACCTTTACCATTGTCTTATCACTACACACCCTGTTGAAGAGTCTCTCCCCATCTTTTTTGCAGGCCGCCTTTATGTATTAGAAGGCTACAATAACGTCTCCCTGGAGCCTTCTGTTCTCTAGGCTGAACTACTATCTCAGCTTCTTTTCACAGAAGAGGTACTCCAGTCTTCTGATCATTTTTCACCATCTGTCCTCTCCTCTGGACATGCTTTAATGGGTTACATTTTTCTCTTGTGTCAGGGGCCCCAGAGCTGGATTCAGTACTCCAGGTGGTTCTCCCAAGCACAGAGTAGAGAGTGAGAATCACGTCCTTTGACCTGCTGGCCATGCTTCTTTTGACGCAGCTCAGGATACGATTGGCTTTCTGGGTTGCAAGCGCACATTGATGGCTCACGTCTAGCTTCTCATCCACCGGTACCCCGAAGTCTGTCTCTGCAGGGCTGCTTTGAATCCATTCACCACCCAGTCTGTATTGGGTGTGTTTGTGATTGTCCACACCCTGTTGCCGGACGTTGCACTTGGTCTTGTTGAACTTCATCATGTTTGCATGGGCCCATCTCTCAAGCCTGTCCAGATCTCTCTGGATAGCATCACTTCCCTCCAGACTGTTGACCGCACCACTCAGCTTGGTATCATCTGCAAACTTGCTGAGGGGGGCACTCAATCCCACTGTTCATGTCAGCAATGAAAATATGAAACAGTATCGGTCCCAATATGGACACTAAGGGACACTACTCATTACTGGTGTCCACCTGGATATTGAGCCTTCCACCACAACTCTTTGGATGCAGCCATCCAGCCAATTTCTTATCCACCCAACAATCCATCCATCCGTCAAATCTATGTCTCTGCAATTTAGAGACAAGGATGTTGTGTGGGATGGTATCAAAGACTTTACATAAGTCAAGGTAGATGGCATCTGTTGTTCTTCCCTTCCCCACCAATGCCATGACCCTGTCCTAGAAGGCCACTAACTTAGTCAGGCATGATTAGGCCTTTGTGAAGCCATGTTGGCTATCTCCAGTCACCTCCCTGTCTTTCATATGCCTTAATATGGTTTCCAGGACGATCTGCTCCATAATTGTACCAGGCACAGAGGTGACGCTAACTGGTCTGTAGGTCCCTTGTTCTTCCTTTTTACCCTTTCTAAAAATGGGTGTTATGTTTCCCTTTTTCCAGTCACGGGGGACTTCACCTGACCACCATGACTTTCCATATACGATGGATGGTGGCTTAGCTATTTCATATGCCAGTGGCTTAGCAGGTTTATCTACTATACATTTCATCTGTCAGTGTCTTATAAATGTCAGCCCTATCATATGTTTACAACAGAGGATAATCCTAACTGTTATTACGAACACTGAACAGGGAATTCAATACATCTGGTCTTATTTTCAGCTTACAGTTATTGAACAGAAGAAATACTTTTCATTTCCTTGAAAGCTTTTTATCAACCTAATTACGAAAGTTGTCTGTTTAGCTTTTTCAGCTGCAGAAGAAACAAAGCTCTCAAATAGTGTGAGGCTGGTGTTCTGCAGCTACCTTCAGGTCCAAATGCGACCTGCTTAATCACTGAGAGAGTGTCTATGCTAGTCTGAAGATATTATTTCAGTTTAGTTGGCTGGATCCAAAAATGGTCTGAATTTAACAGTATGTAGGTCCATATAGAGTCCAGCCACACAGAGTTTGCCCACAGTTATAAGTGAATAGTTGAGCCTGGCAGGGTGTCAAACCAGCACTACAAATTCGTATCAATAGACTAGCTAAGCAGATAATTTAAAAAAAAAAAGCTTGCTCACCTATGCCTAAGTGGAACACGATCACAATGTATTAGTCTGTGGTGCAGCAATATTTACAAGACTGAGACTATAGATGTCAAGGCTTATAGTTTTGTAGGCACTTTGTTCTTGCTACTGGCAAATTAATAAATTAACACAAATGCTAACAAGAATTTCAAGTTCTCTGCCTTCCCTGAAGTTCCTGGTCCTAGAGCTCCTGAGCAAATATCTAATCCACTAAGATTTTTTCTCCTAGTGACACTGGCCTCCATGAAAGCAGAGAAATCCCTCATTCTCTGCAGGTAGATTCATGTTTTTAGAACATTGGACTGCCATTTAGAACAATGGCTGGAATCATTGTGATTGTACTAATTTTTACTGTACATATGTATTGTTTAATGCCAGTGGACAGTAAAATTCAGAAGGGACCATTGTCATATCAGGACCGATCTCTAGCACAGAACAGACCAATTCCTCTACACATATCCATGGCAAAACACAGATCTGCTCACCTGACAACTTTCTGGAAGAATAGCTGGATGCCTCAGGAGAGCCACTGGGAAACTGTCCCAAGATTGTAACAACTATGTTTACTGTGTCAGAGTTTCAGCATTATTGCAGACAGGGACTTTTCTCCCCTTTCCCTTTCTTTTTCAAAAATGTAATAAAATACACTTTTCTTCCTACAGTTTTTTTTTTTTTTACTGTTTTTCTTTAAAAGGAAGTTCAGATTTGTGACCTTCTCTGTGGTGATATGTAACACAGACACTATTGCTCAGATTTCAATACCTTCATTGGAACTGGGAAATTTCTTGTAAAAGCATGTCTGGTGTCCATTTCAAAGTTACTAATAATAGAAAATGCAATACAGCTCTGTACTTATTGCTCCAATATTTAAATTCTTTTGAAAACAAACAGACAAGAAAGTATTTAATTTAGGAAAAATTTCTTCACTGAAAGGGTTGTGAAGTATTGGAACAGGCTGCCCAGGAAGTGGTTGAGTCAATCATCTCTAGAG
>VXAL01014039.1:0-43354 GCA_013399475.1 Chauna torquata | reverse complement strand
GGTGCAGAGGGAGAATCAGAAAATGTAGGGTATTGAAGCTTTACAAATCAAGTCAAGCGCTTGAACGTCTTGAGAAACAAACAGGATGAGAACAGAGATGGGAGCAGAGTGACATGTTTATGAGAATTTATAAAGTGCTTTAGTTTTAGGTTCATCACTATTTGGGTTGCTGGGACCGGCTATGGACCAGGACTACATTGTGCCATGCAGCAAACACTGCAGAAAAGTAATGTTTTAATGCCCTTCCTGGGCTAGACCCTGATTTGAGCTCTGCAGGATCACATGTGGCCCTTTGGGCAGTGCCCCACTGCTACACCACACAGACCAGACTTCTGCTCCAGAGCCTTCCAGAGCCAACCACCAGCAGCGGCACCAGGTACACGTGTGAACAGAACTGGAGGAACAGAAGGGAGGAAATTGCCCGGTTTTATCTCAGTTTTACTGAGATACTTTTGAGTGACATGCTTGTACCATTTGCTGCATTTGCTTTGCCTCAGCCGCACTCTATTTCAGCTGTACCCAGTAAACTCAGACTTCTACTCAGATGTTTGTTTGTGTGACACGGCCTTTGGGAGATGGTGGTTCTGCAGATCTAAGGGTATACTACTTCAGCATGGCACCTTAAGAGCTTCCCCAGGTGATGATTAATGCTACAGTGATAATGATTGTGTGGAGTCTTTCTCTTTCTCATGGGCTGCATCCTCCTTCAGGCCACTTCCATGTGCTCCACTGTGGGCTTATCCACAGGCTGCAGTGTGGAGATCTGCTCCGCCATGGTACACCATGGGCCGTAGGTAAGCAAAACTACTTAAAAAATAAGTTCCACTAAATATACTAATTCATTTTGCCCCCTTAAAAAATCAGTTTTCTTAAGACACTATGAAAAAAAAAAAAAGCAAATTAGAAAGCAGAAATTTACTAATATCATCAAATCTGTATGTTTTTGTAGTTGAAACTCAAAATCGGGGGGGGAGGGGGGGAGCAGTGCTCGAAGTGGTTTAAATGACGTTTTATTTGCTTGTGTGAAAGCAGTTTGATATTGGATGTCCTTTCATTGTTGGTCTAAGTTTTCAAGTGACAAGCCTTAAAGATTAGTCATTAACAAAGTGATTGTGACAATCTCATGACTGCACAGTCCCACCTGAGCTTTATTTGGTCACATTATTGTAGTCTGTTGAGGTTGATATGAACTGGGTCTCAGAACCTCAATTTTCCCCATAAGTGACACTTTATTCTGATGGCACAGAGACATTTCACACACACTGAGTATCTTTGCAAACTATTAGATAACAAGGTGTCACATTGTTAATGAAACTGGCCAAAAATTAGCACAACATGGGCTTGCTTTGGTTTCCTTAATTATTCTTCTAATTTCCAGCAAACCTGCTCAAAGCAAAACGTTCAGAGAAAGAGTTACCCTTTTTCCCACAATGAGTACCAGCGGTTGTTGTCAAACCAGACATCTGTTTTACCGAGGAAATACAGGGAACTTCCAGAATGCAAAGTACTGGAAGACCATATGCTACAAACCACCATATTTTGACTAAATTTGGTTCCACTAGAAAGATACTGACAAGCTCCATTTATTAGCTGATGAAAGAGAAAATGTGTCAGGTAGCTCCATGTATTAGTGTTACCAGTACAGCACAGTAATAGCCAACTACGTCATACTGCCTGAGAAAAATCTTTTGAGTCCAATCTTCATTTATATTCCACCAAGGTTGGTAGCTGTAAAAATAATTTATGCACGTTCTGAAACCTCTTTGTTTTCAGAGGGTGTAACATCAAAACAAACATAAAAAAATAAAATAAAATAAAAATAAACAGCCTCCCACACAACATCTGAGTTTTCATTTCTGAACAAGAGTATCTGTAACAGGTAGTTTTAAACACATGGGATCAGGGAGTCCATAAGTATTCATCACTTGATATTTTTCTGAATATTGGTTTTCCCTTTTTGAATACTCTTTTCCTTCTTTTACTAGTGTCTCTGGGTGTTTAAAATATTGCCATTCACATTTGTTTATTTGTTTGTTTGTTTGTTTCTTAAGGAGTGCAAGCAAACAATTGCACAATTTTAATGCTTCTGTTGGATAAGTGTTCAAACCTGAAATTCAGTTTATGTACTCCAAGCAGGGCTGTCATGGGCAAAAACTGTGTTGCGCTGCTGAGGGCACAAGTTGTGACAGCTGACGATGTAACACTGAAGAAAGCCATCACATACAGGCCTCCAAGATCCTTTGCCACTGTAATGTCAAAAAAAAAAAAAAAAATTAAGGGAGAGAAAACAAAAATAAGTACTTCCAAGTGAAAATATTTCTTACAGAGAAGCTGTGTCTACCATTAGTATCTGTACCTACAGTTTACAACAATCTTCAGTAAGCTTTCACCATAATATAGGCTCACTCTCCACTCACATCTTTCCTAAAATCTCACACTTCAGTGTCAGTTGTAGCATCGTGGACACTAGTTATCCAAATCTGAAACAGTAAACCGAGCTGTTATAATTCACTCTACAGATACTTTCCAAAGATGACGATGGATGCTCCATTTCGGTTTGTTTGTTTGTTTGTTTGTTTTTGTTTCTTAAATCTACTGAGTGTTAAAAACTGTTCTCTAATAGCAGTTATAACTAGGCAACAATTGGCAACAGAATTACTCCCAGTTCAGGAATGCAGAATTTATTTTAGTTTCTGCTGAAATGCATTAAAACCAAAGACAGACTGCAGAGACTATGCCAAGAACTCTGGGTTTTTTGAATGCAAAGTCTTCATGTGGGTCAAGAGGACATTTGCAATGAATCGCAGAATTCACAGCTGAAATTCTGCAGTAAGGGTATTACAAAGCCGTAGCAGATATTTTGCTGTCCCATTTTTCTTTCTGAGTAACCGATCCTGTGACAGTTTCACTTTTACAGATCAAATTGGGGCAAAGCCTCATAGCCCCTAAATCCATTCAAACAAGCCTATGCTGCTGGCAAGCACTGCGGTAACACCCAATAAGTCATGTTCACAAACTTCCTTTCAGTTCTAGCCTAAGGGGTTGAAGGAAAACTGGGCAATGTCCAAATTATACAAGGTTTCTCAGCACAGGAAAATTGACATTTCTTACACCTTAAAGCAGTAATGACTTTTGTTGGGTGTTACCTGGCACGTGAGAGTCCTTATATACACAATGCAGACTAACTGTAAGGACATGAAAGCCCTGCATGAGCTAAATCCAGGGAGTCAGAAGTCGGTATGTTACATGGAGGCACACACCTGCAGTTCAGACTAGAAGCTTGAGTGCTGACGATGATCTTCAAAACACAGATCAGCCCAGCATGCTGGCATGTGTTAAATAATCACCCCTTCTCTACTCTTGCTCCCCACTTTCACTGCAGTCACACTGAAATGCTGCTGCCTGGCCCAGACTCCTGATGTTTCCCACATGGCTCTGCCACAACCCTTAGCTTGCTCTACGTAGGCCCGAGCACGGGCTGTGCTGCCTCTCCAGGCTGATTTGCTTGATTTGTTGATTCTTCAGAGAGCTACGTCCCTGCTTGGAAGGAAAAGAGAGTGCCTGAAGGCAGAGCTATCCTCTCCTTTTCTATCCCCTTTCCCTTCCTGCATGCACGGGTGGGCTGGTAACATGGCTATCCCTGGTGCATTGTAGTTGAACTGCCACCATTAGACCTCAGCCCGGTGACAGGTTTTGCAACTGCCTCTCAGAGCATGCGGGGAGATTTGAAGGGAGATGGTCACTTGAAAAGTGAGTGCACAAGAACAGGAAGTACTAGCGGAGGCTAAAGCAAAGCCAAATCTGCTCATGACCTTTAGCTGAATTCCTAGATGGCAGGGTGCAAAACACTACTTTTGAAAATACCAAGCAAAAACATCAGCACCAGATTCCTCTCTGGTAGAAAGTTACTGAGCTGCTATCTAGAAATAGTAGGCAAGGTAGCCCCCTGGAAACAGGAACGTCACTAGGCAGAGTTTAACTTGCCTTGAAATTAATCTCTGACCTGCCTGCCTAAGCTCAATTACATGCAAATTTATAAAGAACAAATATAAACCAGACTTTCTGGGCTCAGAGAAGAAAAGTCCTGATCACTTGTGGCTCATCAGTCTAGCAAGCTGAGCTCCTCTGAGATCAGTAACAGCAACATCATGTACTGAGATAGTGCCCCATTCTCGCAGGATGTTCCAGCAACATAAAGCCAAATGAAGAACACAGTCTTCTCTGATACTCATTCTGTCCTCATCCTCATTTATGAGAAGTATATGTACATGTATAAGCGTATTCACAAATACATATACCTATACACATGCATATATATATACATGAATAAACAGACTGTCCACACACACACAAATACACACGTTCAAGTAAACATATGATCCTTAGCCTCACAGCACTGCCATAAACAAATATAGCAGCTTTGCAGAGGTGATCAGCCACCAGTCCATCTATGCAGCACAACCATCCCTCCCATCAGAGTACTTCCTGAACATTACTCTAGTAACTAAAAGCCATTGCCACCAAGCATTGAATCCTCCACATTAGCTCTGCAATATCAGGAAAGAGTAACTTCATTTTGTAAATGAAATGTGAGAAAGGTTAACCTTAACAGGGAGTCTGTGTCAAGAAAAGTAATACAAGCAAGCCTATGTTTTCCTACAGAAAAGCCATCACGTAGCAGAGAATCCATACAAAGTAATTTTGAATAGCTAAGTGATTAGCGTGTTTATGTATGACCTACAGAAAAACCAAAGGATAAGACACAGTTGAACAATTAAAGACTATGTCCCTCTTAAGGGGCACCTCCTACTACTTTCTGTGTATTTACAAGAAATAGAGGAAGTATTTTGGCAAGAGCTTTTAGACGGACATGTGAAATCATGCTTAACAACAACAGCGGAACTGCTAAACCTCAGATACCAGTCCATTATCTAAGAAGCATCCAAGCACAAAAGTCTGCCCCATATTCACTAATATTCAGCTGCCAATTCTGAAGATTGATTGCTAAATCACTCCCTATTTTTAAGACAGTGAGCATTTTGAGATTGGTTCTGCCAGAGCTGTACAGATATGGAGTTGTTTTAACAATAGCTGAAGCAGCAGCCAGCCCTGCAGTGTTTGCAGGCATTCATTCACCTTTGTCAGAAAGCGCTTTCTGATGTGTGCCTGCAATGGCTAATGGGATGAACCAAGAAGGAAAGAGTGGCATCTAGTGGCAAATCTGGGCACCCTTTGCATCACTTCACAGAGTTCCAGTATTTCTCATATGATTCTCCACTTCTTTTAAACATTTGTTTGCTATTATGCATGATAACACATGTAAAACATAGAGGCTTATATTTTTTTCTTGCAATTGACAGTCAGGACTGTTAGAAAAAGAGCTGAAGTCTTCATTTTTCCTCCGTAATTCTACTGCAGTTTTTTGCATTTACATTCTTTTTCAATGGAGAGAGACCATGCTGCAAACACTTAATAATACTTTTGCCTATAAAAACATTTACAGGAATAGAACCACTTGTGAAGTTCAGAACTTCATGGTCTAAAGCCATGCTGGAGCTATAGAAGCAAACAGCCCTGAGCATTCTTGATAAACAGAAAATAATGCTAAGGAGCAACCATTATGACTGGCAGAAAGCTTGCAAGTGTCTAAGCTATTTGTGCCTCATTTTAAAGATCTCTTCTGTTAGTGTATATTACTGTATATTTGTAGAAACATTGCAGAAGGAAACCACAGTACCTGAAATAAAGTCACAAACAAAGTAATTATCTTTTCAACAGAGACTTTTCCAAAGCCTTACTAAAGTCAGTCTTATTACCTAGAACTATCCAACTGTTACAATTCTTAAACCTGAAACTCATTTATTCCTTATGCTGTGAGACACTTCAGTATTAATGGTTACTTAGCATGTTTAAGAGGTCTGATGATTCAGCCTTGCTGCTAAACATTTCAAGCTTCAGAAACATGAGCTTTATCTGAAAATTAACTGTCAACACCTACCAAACCAAAATGGGAAAAAACATAAGTAAGCAATATCAGCATTAAGAATCCTTCCAAGGTGTCTGAAAAATGTTCCAAGCATACCAGAAAATATAGCCAGCTGAATTTTCTCAAATGCAAAGTCAAACCCAATTTAATTGCTGTAGGGTGGAAGCCAGAGAGCGGGATCAACCCAAGTGCAGCTCAGGCTGATAATATGCAGAGATCCTCATAAAACGACCAGAATTCATACAGACAGATTATTGGCAAAGATGTGCAGAAGTCATGCTGGACCAGTAAAAAAACAAAACCAAAGCTGGGGCAAGATAACATCAGTGACGGCAAAAGGTTCCTAACACAGAGCCAAATGCATCCAGATAAATATCGAAGGCAACTTTTTGCCAAAATAGTTCAAGTGGGCAATTTTTTCCCCCAAAAGGTGAATTTTAGAGTCAGTAGCAACACAAGAGGAACAAGGAAACTTGTGATCCTATTAAAAGACTGCCAGCTATCTGCTGCTGGCATTCTCAGTGCAATCATTTTGCTTGTAATTACCTTGTGGCATTTTGTCAAGGTCTTCAGGTAAAAGTCCAGTTCACTGAGGTGTTCAAGTTGCCCTGAGGCGTTCAAGTTGCACTGAAAATGATTTTTTTTTTTTTTTTTTGACTCTGTTGAAGCCTTTTGGCAGTGTTTAATGCAATCAAGAAATAAAATATGCTTGAGTTCATATTGAACAGTCAACTACAAATAATTAAATAACACACAGTGCTACACATTTCATGTATGAAAGGTTGGCAAAGCAGTTAGTCCAGTTCCTGAGAAGAAAGTAAAAACTGAGCAATATAGTAATGTCATTTTCTATACTCATTCCTCAGACACAAATTCAGTGAAGGTAAGAAGTAATTTTTATATCTCATTTAGGAATTGGACTCTATGATCCTTGTGGATCCCTTCCAATTCAGGATATTCATGATTCTATGAATCTAGAGGCAGCCTCTTTGGAGACATTTAGTTGCAGAACCAGTTCAGAAAGGAAAGTAAAAAAAACAAAAAACAAAAAACAAAAAACTGGTTTATCAGTTTATATGTCAGTTGTTTCTATTAAATCAAGAGCCATGAGAAGCCTCAACACAGGAAAAGATATAAAGATATTACCATTACTGATTGCCATTAACTGCTTAATATTGTTCTATCCAGTAAGAATGCAAAGCAAGGAGCTGTTTCAGCTACTGCTATGTACACTCAGATTATACAAGGCTTTCCCCCTCCACAAATGTGCACATACAAGGGACACACACACAGACGTACACTTTCTTAGTATTAATTGCACCTTGAAAAAAAAAAAAAAATCCATGCAGATGACTCTTAATTCTTCAGAATATATTAACTGCTGTATAAGGACATTTTACTAAAAATTAAACAGCACAGTTGATAAATATCCTACTGGGAACATGTGCCATTGAACATTTTGTTCTAGCAGCATCAGTACACCAGGAAGCACATACATAGTCATCTTTCAGCCTGTACAACATACCAGGATTTTCACAAAAGGTTTAAGTATAGACTATACTCAGGAGTCATATAAAACCTGCTTGCAAGCCAGAAAATGTAGCTCATCAAGGGAACAAGACACATCATGTACTCTGTAAGATTCATTACTTATTCCTTGCTCCATCAAATGTGTTGTCTGGAGACTTAGATATCAGAATCAAAGTCTCCATTTACTAACTTGACCACATCCCTGAAATCACATTGACATTATATCAAATGGAGAGCATGGCAAGCAAATAGATCATGTTAAGTTTAAAAGTTGGGGAACATTTAATTGGTACTGAACGTACTAAGATAAAAAGCAATAGTTCTTCCCAAATTGATTTATGATACAGAAGCAAAATGATAGTTGTTGGTTTTTTTTTTTTTTTTTTGATCATATTAAATATACAAGTGAAACAAGAAGAGTGTACAGGTTAAGTAGCCAACTTCTCATCTAGAAGATGTTTTGTACACTGATACCTACTTCACCTATAACACTTAGGACTAAATGTATACTAGGCAAAAAACTTCTCACAACATCCAAAATTCAGGTATTATGGGCATACCTAGTGGAACTTGAGGAGTTTTAAGTCAAAAAGCAAGATATCTATAGTTCTTTAAGCTCTACAATATCAGCAGGAGCAAAGCAAGATCTTCTGTTATTGCAGTGTAGGACTCACATGCTTATATGCACCATTGTTATGCAGTGAGTAAGGTGCTATTCACATGAGAAGATACTGTTTTGAATTTATTCAGACAAGGGGAAACTGGTCTCCATATCCTTTTTTATTTTTTTCTTTGTTGTTAGGTCTATACCTCTTCATTGTAATGGCTTCGTCTGTGCAACATTTTGCTTCTGACCATTGTCAGGTTGCACATCATTCATTTGAACTCTGGGGATGAGACTGTTTCTAAAAAAAAGAGTACCTCCCTGGCTTTCTTGTAGGCCCCCTTCAGGTACTGGAAGGTTGCTATGAAGTCTCCCTGGAGCCTTCTCTTCTCCAGGCTGAACAACCTCAACTGTCTCAGCCTGTCTTCACAGGAGAGGTGCTCCAGCCCTCTGCTCATCCTCCTGGCCCTCCTCTGGACTTGCTTTAACATGTCCACATCTTTCTCGTGTTGGGGGCCCCAGACCTGAATGCAGTACTCTAGGTGGGGTCTCAGGAGAGTGGAGCAGAGGGCAAGAATCACTTCCCTTGGCCTGCTGGCCACACTTACTGGTGCAGCCCAGGATACGTTTGGCTTTCAGGGCTGCAAGTGCACATCGCTGGCTCACATTGAGCTTCGTATCAACCAACAACCCCAAGTCCTTCTCCTCAGGGCTGCTCTTAATCCATTCTCTGCCAGCCTATATTTGTGCTTGGGATTGTCCCAAACCAGGTGTAGGACCTTGCACTTGGTCTTGTTGAACTTCATGAGATTTGCATGGGCCCAGCTCTCAAGTCTGTCAAGGTCCCTCTGGACAGCACCCCTTTTCCTCCAGCATACTGACTGCACTACACAGCTTGGTGTCATCGGCAAACTTGCTGAGGGTGCACTCAATCACACTGGCCACGTTGCCAACAAAGACATTAAAGAGTGCTGGTCCCAACACTGACCCCTGAGGGACACCACTTGTCACTGGTTTCCACCTGGACATTGAGCCATTGACCACAACTCTTTGAGTGTAAAGATCCAGCCAACTCTTTATCCACTGAGTGGTCCATCCGTCAAATCTATGTCTCTCCAATTTAGAGACAAGGATGTCGTGTGGGACAGTGTCAAATGCTTTGCACAAGTCAAGGTAGATGACATCAATTGCTCTTTCCCTATTCATTAATGCTGTAACCTAATCACAGAAGGCCACTAAATTTGTCAGGCACAATTTGCCCTTAGTGAAACCATGTTGGCTGTCACCAATCACCTCCTTATTTTCCTTGTGTCTTAGCATAGTTTCCAGGAGGATCTACTCCATGATTTTGCCAGGCACTAAGGTGAGACTGACTGGGCTATAGTTCCCCGAGTCTTCCTTTTTTCCCTTTTTAAAAGTAGTGGTTATGTTTCACCTCTTCCAGGTAATGGGAATTTCACTGGACTGCCACTACTTCTCAAATATGATGGATAGTGCCTTAGCAAGTTCGTCTGCCGGTTCCCTCAGGACCCTTGGATGCATCTCACCCAGTCCCATGGACTTGTGCACCTTGAGGTTCCTTAGATGAGCTTGAACCTGATCTTCTCTTACAGTGGGTGATTTTTCACTCTCCCAGTCCGTGCCTTTGCCTTCTGTGATTTGAGGTGTAAGTCTAGACCACTTGCTGGTGAAGACTGAGGCAAAAAAGTCATTGAGTACCTCAGCCTTCTCCATAACCAGGGTAACCAGGTCTCCCGTTTCTTTCTGCAGAGGGCCCACATTTTCCCTGGTCTTCCTTCTATCACTGACATACCTGTAGAAGCCCCTCTTGTCATTGTTGACATCCGTGGCCAGATTTAATTCTGTCAGGGCTTTAGCCTTCCTGACTTGATCCCTGGCTGTTCAGACAATTTCTCTATATTCCTCCCAGGCAACCTGCCCTTGCCTCTGTAGCATACATTCTAGATTGAAATGTTTGTAAAGTTGTATTCTTAACAAAGTCAGGGTCATATAAGTGGTAAAGATCTTTTGGTAAACACCTCAGTATTTACAGGTTCTTAGTGTAATTTATTTATTTATGTATTTATTTATTTTTCTGGAGGATGCTAGTCATTTCACAAAAATCTTTGCCTATAAAATTTATTTCTGAAAATAGGAAAAATGATTTAATGTCTGCATAAGACCAAACTCTATACTATTGTAAGGAGGGAAGGTGTGGTGGTTTTACCCAGCTAAATAGCCAAACTCCACCACAACTGCTCACTCACTCCCCCTCCTCAAAGGAACAGGGGGAGAAAATATGATGGACAAGGGCTCAAGGGTTCAGATAAGGACAAGAAGGTTGCTCACTAATTACCGTCATGGGCAAAACAGACTTGACATAGGGAGATTAACATAATTTATTACTATAACTAACAGACTACAGCAGTGAGAAACTAAAAGCAAACTAAAAACACCTTCCCCCCATCCACCCTCTTCTACCTCCTCCCCCCGAGTGGCGCAGGGGAACGGGGAATGTGGGCAGCCCATATCGCTGCATCTTTGCCGCTCCTTTGTGGTCACTCTCTTCCCCTGCTCCAGTGTGGGGTCCCTCCCACAGGATGCCGTCCTTCCCGAACGGGTCCTGTGTGGGCTTCCCACAGGCTGCAGCTCTTCAAGAGCTGCTCCAATATGGGTCCATACCACGGGGTCCATCCTTCAGGAGCAAACTGCTCCAGCACGGGTCCCCCATGGGTGGCAGCTCCCACCAGATCACCTGTTCCTGTGTGGGCTCCTCTCCATGGGCTACAGGTCTGGCCTGGAGCCTGCTCCTGTGGGGGCTCTCCATGGGCTGCAGCCTCCTTCAGGCTAGATCCACTTGCTCCACAGTGGTCTCCTCCATGGGCTGCAGCATGGAAGTCTGCTCCACCGTGGTACACCATGGGCTGCAGGGGGACAGCCTGCTCCAGTATGGTCCTCACCACAGGCCATAGGGGAACTTCTGCTCCAGCGCCTGTAGCACCTCCTCCCCCTCCTTCTTCACTGACCTTGGTGTCTGTAGGGTTGTTCCTCACTCCTCTCACTCTCAGCTGCTGTTGCGCAGCATTTTTTTTTTCCTTTCTTAAATCTGCTCACACAGACGCACAAACAACATCGCTCATTGGTTCAGGTCTGGCCAGTGGAGGGTCCCTTTTGTAGCCAGCTGGAGCTGGCTCTTATCTGACATGATGCAGCTTCTGGAGTCTTCTTGCAGCAGCCACCCCTGTGGCCCCCTATTACCAAACCTTTACCACGTAAACCCAATACGGAGGGCCAGAATCTGACTTACATGTTTATATTGTTTTTATTGTCAATAAGGAGAAAAAGGTATTCTCTTTGGAAATATGCATTTCAATGCAATTAATCCAGCTTTTCTTTGAGCTTTGGCATTGGTGTAATAGATTTGATGATGTTCTTTATGATTGCATTTAATTCCCACTTTCTACACTGGTGATAACTTCTCCAAAACAAATGTTTTAATCAAAATTAGTATCTATGGTTAGGTGGGTGGAAGACTGAAAGATTTCCTTATTTATTTATTTATTTATTTATCTATTTACTTATTTAAGGATTTCTGCAAGACAGGAAATAATAATATCCCCAAAATGAATCTAAGGAAGGCTAGTTATTCACTTGCTTTAATTTTGTATGTTCACAGGAGATCGCAGGCTCTTAGTAGAACTCCTCCTTATGAAAAGCTTGTTGCAATTAACAAAACTCACTTGGGGAACCTCGGGCCTTCTTTTGGAGTAAAGAATTTAAACCAGGCTAGCCCCATCTGACTGTAAGGATCTCTCATCTTCTGCATTCAGTTTAGGGTTTACAGCACTTTCTGGAGAGAGACAGTTTCAGGTTTTTCAAGTCAGTTTTGGAGCAAACATTTGAATGCCAACATTATTATATGTTGCTGAGGACTCCAATTTGTTGGCTATTAGATGTGATTGTCGAAGAGCAAAACTGGCTGAGGATGACAGACACATCACTAATTTGCAAAGATTATCTTACCTGTGTTATGCATTTGACTCCAGGAAAACAAACATATCTGTGCACTGGTATACACTTGCTTAACTCTTTTTTTTTTTTTTTTTTTTTTTTTTGGTAACTGAAATCTTGAGAGCTTAGAAACGTCACATTTTTGTTTAAAATGCAATTGCTAATAATCATATAAACTGTGACTTTAGGAAAATATTGTAAGGCTCACAATGTAATGAGCCTCACAATGAAAAGTGGCAGCACTACAATTGTAAATGCAGGTGCTCCCAATACAAAAATATTGGGGATAACTTCAAAGGCAGGCAGTATTGCAGGGTGTTACATTCTCAACGTGATTAAGAAACAAAGCAGCAAAACCAAATTCTGACCGGTTTTCTTTTACAATATTTTCTCTTCTGACATAATTTGCTCAATTGAGCAAACTACTTGAGCAATAAATTAACCCAAAACTTTTTTAAACTAATAACAGTAATATAAACAATTGCTTAGAGAGATGACTTTAATCACGGCATCCAGTGAAGAAGGGTATCAGTCTTAAACAGTTCTAATGCATTTACAATATCCAATTGTAAAATCCAGGTAGAAATGAAAATCTTTACATTATTCACAAACTGAAAGAGATGAGCAGACACAGCTGCACCAGAAGGACATGGCTCTCGAACTGGAGCCATGTTGAAAAAAATTTTCAAAAAAGGACATATGAAGTCACCTCTTATGTCTTCAAAAGGAGAGATTAAAAGCACAGAAACTAAATCTCAACCCCGATGTTACTGACAACACATATTTAACAAGTAATCAGCAGGTTTTCAGTTTCAGTGCAATATTTTCTTTCTAGTATTTCTTCTGGTATTATTCATGGCATTGCTCTCCCTTGTGACTGTAGCATAAAATGCTGCATAGCAAAACTTTAATTGAAAAGTTCTGTAAAGCTGAAAGACATTATGGCATGCAAAGTATTTACACTTCAAATGAACTGTCACAAATAAGTATTTAGTTTTAATAAAGCAGTTAGTAAAGGTTAACTGCTAGCTGAAAAAAATGCATGCTTTAGCAAGCAGGAAAGAAAAATGAACCTGGTCAGCCTACTCTTTATCTAGGTGTTACACAGGCAATAAAATCTTATAATCATTTTAACATATTAAAACTTTATGGATTTAATATTGACACTTGGAAATAAATGGAAAATTATTAATTCATTGAACCGTCATCATAACAATGCTTACCATGTTTAAATCATATGGCAATTACACAGATGTGACACAGATAGAATAGGTCCAACAGAAGAGTGATTGAAAGTTTCCAAAACATTTTAGTTTTTTGGTGCATTTCAGTACTTGCAGAGCAAAGAAGTAAACTTGGAAACTTTGAAGTATTTTGTTACGGTTTATGTAGATTGGTCCTGCTAAAGAAGTAACTTCTGGTGCAACATTTTATGAATACTTCAGTCATCCATGTCATAGAGTGCAATCTCCCAAGTCAAAAAATGACACTGGGTTATACAGTTCAGAATGGTACTCCCTAAGTTGCTAACTGAAGACCCATGGTTTTGAAATGATTCTGTTTTTCCTGTTCTCACCTCGTCAGTATCAAAACAGTAATCCTTTGGGTAAAAATATAGTGGATATATTTCTGTATATTACACAGTTTTGCATATTTTCAAAAAACAGCCTATAAGATATTAAGTTCTTTTGTATTTACTTCTGAGCATCAATTTAGATTTTCCTGAGAGTATTGTGTCTTGTGATAGGTAATATTTTGTTTCTCACTGCATATCAAACATTTCATGAAAAATTATTCATGCTCCAGTAAACTGGTGTTCCCATAAATTTATTAGATCACGTCCAGATATCCCACAGGAGATGAGTCTCTGAGAAGAACTTGAAAGTTGACTTTCCTTTCTCTCTGAGATGTATAAGAATAAACAATTTCTCAAAAGTAAAATTCTACCCCCATATTTATGTTCTTTTCCAGTACTACAGAAGAATGTTAGTCCATGGTTGGTCCATGGGATTGTTTTCTGAAGGCTGCTGGAATTTTGGTGAAACAAGGCTGCTGAAAAATTCCCGTATAAGACTTCAGCTTGGGCCTCTTTCATCCACACTCCTGAGAGATGCAGAGCTCTCCTGAACAGGGCTGTTACATGCTCCTCCACTTGCCCAAGGTATATTGCCCTGTCCTCGCTTCGGCTGGCAGATCTATGGCAGATCTATGGCTTGTCCCAGCTCTGCATAAATATCCACATTTGGGTTTAATTTTTTTCATCTAGAGATGCTGTATTTAATGAAAAGAGGAAGAGAGGACAGTCAAAGTGATATAGGCTTATGGAAGAGGTTTATACAATTCCAGCTTTCCTGCCTAGAGTCATTGGATAAAATGACATGCCTTAACAGTGCAACAGTACTCCAAATATCTACCAGTTCAGAGGAGAGTTAGTTACCAGCATTTCCAAATACTCCCAAATACTAGTTGTTTTTTTAGTAGCTAATTTTTGTCCTTACCCATGTAGTAATTTACTGCCTTTCTGGTTTCTGTATAGCCCAGATCCTTCACTGATACTATCAATGAGATTTTCAGATTTGCTTGCAAAGTTTTCTACTACAATGATGGTAGAATTAGTCCTATAATTAGGTTATTTGCAAAGCATGGATAGTTGAAATCTGTTGGTCTGTCCAGCACAGGTGGACATTCACCTTCAAATGGTTAATAGTTTTGCAAGCTCTAAACCCACATTAATTTCTGTTAATAGCTTCCTGAAAACCAAGCCCACTCCAAGCTCTTGGCTTGTGAATTTAAACATCAAGGCACCTGAATTATTAGTCTCTTCTGAAAGTCTTTGCCTCTTGCAAAGTAAAGCAAATCAGCATGAGATGCCAGGAACTACAAGGAGGAAAAAAAGAGAAAGGAAAGATTAGTTTGCTATAGTTTCCTCTATTAAGTATCCTGGGAATTTAGATTAAATGTGGGAACAAATACAACACTGCCAAAACAAACAAAGACTAAGAAACATAAAACATAACCTTTCTTGTATTTGGAATCAGTCATTCCTCTTTTTCTTTCAAGGCCAAAAGGCAGGAGTAGAACCTTGTATAGTGTCATTAGGATATAGTATGCAATACTTTGTCACGTATCAGCATTTATCAGCTAAATAACTTTGTTTCTTACAATCTATCAGAATCACTGGGTATGCTGATTAAAAAAATACTGTTGATTCTATATCCAAATGCTGAGAAAACAGAGGTCACATATGGCCATCTACAAGAAACAATGTTAAACAATTGATGACTAAAATGCCTGTATATGTTTTCATCTCTGTCACATCCCTATCATTTATTCTCTTTTGTTTCACTACTCCTCTGCTGGTTGCTTTTGCTGCTAAGCTGTTGCGTTGCATTATGTCCTACTCTCCTGTTCCCACGATGAACAACCACTGCTAACCACTACTAATTCCTCGTAGCTGCAGGTCCTCTTGCTAACACCCCATGAGGGGAACCAACTAAGACCTCTGTCAGTCAGAGTGCTCAGTGATTCCTCCTACACTAATACTTCAGCTTTTACGCAGCTGGAAAAAGAAGGCACTTGCTTCTCCAGTACTAAAAGATAACTGATATGTTTCACAAAGAAAGCACTGCATTTCCAAAACCCCTCTTGCTTTCCAACTAAGACTTGTTCATCAGAAAGCTGTAAAGTCAAACCTTACCAGGAAATGACACATGAACTGTTCAAACATGCAAGCCTAGTGACAAGAAGACTACAGAAGTAATAAGATAAAGCTTTATGTGGGTGCATATAAAACTACTAGAAAAGCTATTTGTGGTATACTTTCTGTCATCTGTTGGCTGGGGTTGAACTTTGCCAGGCTAGGTAGTGAACAGAAGTCTATAGGTGTTAACAGACAAATGAAAAGTTGCAGTATAAATCTAAGCATCATTTCTACAAACTGATTTCTAATTTCCAGACAATCAGGAACAAAGTATTTAACAAAAGCCACAAGAGAAACTCCATCTATTAAAAGAACCACAAAACACAAAATCGTATTGTCAGAAATAATTTTTCATTTTTAATAATTGTTGAGAGAAATATATAGAGAAAAATCAATGTCAAGATTTTTCAAGGCTCTCTGAAGGAATTAAAACCACAAATTATTTTGAAATAAATTCAAGAACTCCCAGATTCCCTTTGAAAAGAATCAAGTACATATAACAATACATTAAAATCCATTGTTTTTCAAGGGACTTTCATGTAATTCTGGGTGGAATATGTTAAAGCTCATGCAACATAAATCAGTGTATAATACATTATTTTTGATGGTGAGGCAGAGGGATTTTCATTTTCAGTTAATATCAAATGCAGAAATCCTACCCTTAATCAAATATGACAAGGTTGCTGTAATTAACAGCTCTTCATTGTAAGGGATCATTCCACAGTTTTAAAGGCTTAGATTTCGTGACTTTATAAGTAGGACCTCCTGGCAATTTCATAATCCTTTACTCTGGTCAGATTGAGAATAGGGATATATTCTTTAAATCTGCAATGGTATGAGACTAGGCTTTTTTTCAGCATTGGGTGCTGGCCTTGGGGAGTTCAGTCAAGCATCAATCTGAGAAATTCAACATGGAGGAAGTGTTGCTCTAAATCATGGATTAAGATATTTAGCTGCCAAATGATACGCATCTGGATCTATGTTTAGAGTAGAGTAAATTTTTTCATTAGTAGTCAAGAAATCTCTCACTTTGCCTCTTATTCCAACTCTACAAATGTTCTGAAACTTTTCTTAATCACTACATTTATTAGGATCCATGCATAATGGTTAATGATTAGAATAATTCCCTTATAATTTTCCATCATTTGTTGTTCAAATTAGTTTAAATACCTATGACTAATTTGACTTTCATAATATGCATAGGTCTGCTCATTTTTTTGTAAAGGTTTTAAAGACTGTCAAGAAATGAAAATCACCAAGGATTATTGAATGCAAAAGCCTGAAACACATGCTCATATGTTTCCTAGTCTACAGTAATAATTTAGATGAATAAAATCAACCACAAATCTTGTTAAAAGTTTATTCAGTGTTCAGACACCAATTTGGAGGGAGATAGTGTCCTCCACAAGTAAAAGCATTCAGACAGATTAAATCTGACTTATGCACAAAACTCAACCCAGCCTTAACCGTGCATTCAATGCAAATGCCCCACCAGTAAATCAGCATAACAACCAGTAGACATTTTTCCATATGGCAAACCTGAGCTTTCTTCTTTCCAGTCTCTCCTCTTCTCTGGGATTGCTTTCCTTCACAATGTACACCTCCTCCTCTCATCCTCACAGCAGCGTCGCTGTCTATTTGCCACAGAGATAAAATGGCCTTAGCAGCTCCTGTTGATGATGTCACAGCCCCACACAACTCACAAAGTTTGCATGGCCTGACTATGATTTTGAAAGTAATCTCCATGCTTGGTGCTGCTTTTAGAGGAAGAAATCAAGAATGGAAAAGATGGCAAGAGCTGCCTAGATAACATCAATATGACAGAAAATGAGAGGATTTTTTATAAGGGGAGAACAGGGAGAAGGGAAAGTAAAGGGAAATAGTTTAAACTGTTTTTGAAGCACAGTCAGAGCTACTAGAGCTGAGTTTTACTTCCAGCATTGCCCAGCTGTGCAGCTGTTGGCAGGCACCTTTTCCAGCCCCTGCCTTGTTTAGCCCTTTGGGGACTGCAACGTGGGGCATGAAAAGGATGTGCTGCTTACTTCTGGGCTGACAGTTAGGCTGGAGTATGCTACACACATCTAGACACGACCTCCTCCCCAGATTCAGGAGGGAACAGAGAGTGTGTGTTCTTTGTGATCTGTATGAAGGTCCAAGTTTTTATTTTCAGTTGGAAAGCCAGTTGCATTGATCCTGCTGTAAATAGAAAACACAGCTCCACATTTCCCATTTTCTTTAGATGCAGTGGAAGGCAGGAAGAGAAAAAAGTGACTTGCTCTTGGGCTTTCTTCTTTCCCAGGCTACAGCTCATCAACTAGCCTTCTTTCAAATCTTTTCTCAAAATAAATAAATAAAATAAAATAAAATAAAATAAATCAAAATACTTTTTCCACAGAGCTCACAGAATGAAGAATTGCCCATAAACTGCTTTTATATCTGGGCTTACATGGTTTCCAATAGAGAGCAATATGCTGGAGCTCTTACCAGAGCTGCTCATTAACATCAAGGCACCTACGGAAGCATCTCCCCCACAATTATAAATTTTTCACAACAACAGGGGAAGCTTCACAAACAGCAGGGGCTGGATCCCTGGTACAGAAATCAGAAGTCCGCTCAGTGAATCTCAGAGGAAGTGCTGTCATGGACACTGCTGTCCTGCTGCATGCAGGTATAACCCAGTGGTTTCAAACAGACTTACTTTCTTCATCTGATCCATATGTTTCCTCCTGTCTCCCCCCAACGGCGAGATCTGGCATGAGCTGGGTTATTACCATAATTTCCTCTTATTCTTTTCAATGCAATGTGAGGGAGGTGATCCACAGCTGTAGTCCTGTCAGCAAGAAAGGATTAATCCCACTTAATATAAACAGAACTTCTTAATAGAAGTAATGTAAATATACCATTTACTCTTTGGATACAGAGTACTGGTACTTATTCCAGTGTAAGTTAATGCTCCATTGGACAACACCCTTCTGAAGGATGAATCCAAAAGGCAGTTTTTGCCTGCTTTCAAGGTATGAAGGATAAGAAGTTGGCTTGCATTTCTATTTCTTTGAAATAGCAACAATGATACCAATAGCAGCAAAAACAAACTACACACACTAACCTGCCTGCCCCAAAGTAGTTGAACACTTACATAAATGTATTGAACAAAACAGTCTGCCCAAACAGGACTTGTGTCTGGGAAAGTTTAAGATGAAGAAGGTTCCTGAGGGGGAAATTTAGGATTCCAAGAAGCTCATCACATAAAGTGCTTTGCAGTCCTAAAGGCACAGCTGCTGTGGTGCCATTTGGAGAAAGAAACTTGTCCCTAGTAGCAATTAGTGACAGCTTTGCTTACAATGCATTCACAGCACAGGGAGGACTTTATCAGGTTCTGAGCACAAGTTTTATCTGTATGTGAAAGCTCCAGTGCTCTCATGCCATAAGGGAGATGGTAATAGTTCTACATACATATGTTTTCAGTGCAATTAGGATAAATCCTCTTTTTATTCTAGTTATTTATGCCACTTTAGAAGAAGCAATTTAAAAAGGAAAGGAAATATGCAAGGTGGAGGATGAACAGCTCCTCCTGCCTTCCTGTCTCTTCTGAGCAGCTGAGGTGTACTATGCTCTGCTTCCTTCTGTGCACAAACACTTACATGTTTCAGAAGGAAACCTGGTCATGGGAGGGCAAAGTGCACTGTACATAGATCCAACAGGCGTGTCTCATCCCTATTCTTTAGAGAAGTGGGGGAAACTGCCTTGGATTGCTTCATGGAGCAAATGCAGCCAATGAGTCATGGCCAGCCATCACTGAATGGAAGGAAACTAGCAGTCCCTGGCTCGAATAAGTCTTCGGCCCCCATTGAGGCCTCCAGCAAATTTTATTCCTTTTTCTCTTCCTTTTCTATAGATGGAGCTTCTCTTTCCACTTAATAGAATAATTCAACAGAAGTGAGAAACCGAAGCTCACCCGAGAGACCGCTTGCCTAAGTAGGAAATGAATGGGAGTTTTAGAAAAATCTTTATGGTAATCTGAGCTCCATTAATATAATTATTTGCCGTGCTACAGGAATCCTGGAGTCCTCAACCCAGCAACTGTAAAGTCAATATTCTTTAAGAGTGTACTGTTCAGCTGAGACCTCAACAACACAGTGCTTTGGTTTTTAACATTAGAGGTATTTATACTCTGAACTGTAAAAAGAGATTTTAAAAAGTTTTTGGAAAAATCTATATTCAGCTGTACTGAAGCAAATCAATTGGGAGGCATGTTTCTTTTTGCTAAACATTGATTGGAAAAAAAAGGAAACAAATGACCTAATGCATAGTGTGTCAATAGATAATTGAAAGTTTCTGTGTTCTTGTCAGTAGCTTTCCAATTCGGTCATAAGAGAGACAATAAAAACATATGATCAGCTTTGTATGACAGTCTGCATCTACATTTGTTAAAAGAATGAAGTTACAGAATCACAAGCTGTTCTGTTTCTGTACCTAGTAAACTTTCCCTGACTGTCCTGACATGCACATTTCTCCTCTCACCAACAGTCATGAGTGCACATTTAGCATGAGGATCAGCCTAGTAGTTGTCCTGACCTGGGAAGTCAAAGCAAGAGTGGAAAAGGATTATTAGCGGTTGCCAGCCTTACTGTGAAGGCCCGTGAAAAAAAGAGCTATTGAGGGATGAGATGCCTTCTATAACTTACTGAAAAGTATAAGGAAGGATAAGCATTCTACTCTGCTGATAGCATTCTTGTAGTATGAAAAAGAATACTTTTTTTAACTTCAGAAAATTTTATACCCCACTTTCTCATGTCAACTCTGCTATTTTTCCTTATTTTCAAGCTGCAAAATTAACTGATTTTTTTTATGCCCCAGTGACTTAGGGCAAAGCAGTATCCATTTAAAAGGAGAAAAAAAAAAGATGAGTGTATGGAAGCTCGTTCTTAAAACAGTGCTGCTTCACCCCTGTGAGATTTTTAGCACGATGCTTTTCAAAGATAAACATATTTCTAATACATTCCTTCCTCATTGTTATGTTCCTGCACTTTAGCAGGGTGATAACTTGTTACTTCAGTAGTGAATTTTCATCTCTGATGGGTGGAAAAGAAGATCCTCAAGTCTTAGCCTATAACAATGGCAATTAATTAGCTATTCAGCTGCAGTCTATAGACAGATGAGTTTAAAATAGCTGAACACCAGAAGGAGCAGTACAGGAACAGCCACAGCAGCTGGGAAGCAAAGACTTAAATTGGAAAGACACTGAATTTTCTTTCCTTGTGGCAAAATAGAAGAAAAAATCCTCTGTTTAGGAAGAGACCCACTGCTAGTCCAGTATTAGTATGTAGTATGGGCCTGTGCGTGAGAATGACAACAGCCTTCCTCGATTCACAGGAAGAAGTTGACAGTTCACACCATGGAGGTCAGCAGTAACAACTAAAACATATTTAGCCAACAAACGAGTAGAGCAAGAACCTAAAACCACACTGTGCATTCTTAACCTCCAGGTGAAAATGAGAGAGACCGTATGTCCATATGTAACTTAAAAGTACTTAGTACTGTAACACAAACCTTTCAAATCCTGACATTAATGCTTGGAAGATGCTAGGTTAGGTTACATTAAAAAATGAGTAAGATGAATTTTTGTTCCAACCTCTTGTAAATAGCCAAATGAACCCAAATATACCTCCAGATGAAAGGCAGGTTGGTTACCAGCACAGCACTGTGGATGCCCTCTCAAGGTACCTGTTTGCTGCTACTGCTGCTGTTCATCTTTTTATGATTTAATATGCAGTAAGAAGCATTAAAGATTATCCTAAGTACTACTAGAAGAATGCTCTTCTCATTCCATGCAAGTTCATGTAGAGGATCTCCTCCTAAACTATAATTTTACCAGTCAGATACAAGTAAACAGAAAAGAGAAGAAGGTCAAAGATCTGCCAAAATCAGATAACCTCTTCTGAGAGCACATAAAAGCAAACTGGGTGAACTCAACAGATCAGGAAAGTAGTGCAGACTTCTTCAGAAAGTTGCAGATCTTCAGAGCAGAGCAGCTTCTCTATCTGACTATAGATGGTGCGATGGATGGTGCTGGTTAGGGCTTACAGTCTCATTACACTTAAAATAACCTCCCCTTTTTATTCTGAACTTTTTAATTCCTTTGGAAAGTAACCATCACATTATGTGGGGAGGTACAGAGAAAAAATAAAAAAAGTGTATAGCACTTGTCACACTTGTCACTGCTGTTCAGTATCTAGACAACTTCTTCAAAATAAATCTGCATTACATTTGAGTTATATCTTATTTATTTATTAGGACTGTAACAAAGTATTTCCTGGCATCTAGATCTGAAAGTTGATTTAGTAGGTTACTATGCTTGCTAGTTACTTCACTAAGCTAAATTGCTTATTATTTCAGTATAGAGGATTGTTAAGTGACCAGAGCAATACCTTGTGACCTAAAACCAGAATTCAGGTCCCAGCCCACAATGACCTCAGCTAAACTTGCTGAACCTTAGTTTGTCATTTGTGAAAATACAGACAACTACCTCCAGGGAAGATTTCAGGTGACAAGCATCAAGAACTGCAACTCATTCAGGTGCTGGAATAATAAATACAAATAAATACTGCTGTATCTGTAGCTTGCTTAAAGTACTCAAGTTCTGGAAATGAGTTAGTTTTCAAGATGTCCTGAGCAGACTTTGAAAATGGGATGGGTTTTCAACATTTTGTGATACTGAATGTCTAATGTGAGGCACTTAACATTTGCAAATCCAGTTATTTTAAGGTAGGATCTGTTTTGTAGTGTCAGGTAAACACCTTTAGTAGTGTGGTCAAAGCACATAAATGTCTAAAACCCACTAATGGTGCAGAGGTCTTAATTTCAAAACATTTCAAGTCATCAATAAAGTTACTCTCACCATAAAAGCAGCGTGACCTAGCAGTAACCACGGTGTTATCACAGAACCTCTGTGGGATCACAGACCTAGGGGCAGATCAGGATGCTTAGGGATTTGTCCATTCAGGGCTTGAAACCCTCCAAGAATGGACACAGCACTATCTCTGAGATTGCTCTGAGATGCTTCACTTTTTTTCCCTCCTTGTATACAAACCTGAGAGACCTAACACAGAGATGAGAACTCCACTCTGTTGATTAGGTGGTTACTTGAAATTCTTTGATCCCACTAAGGTAACAGAAGTTTAGAGCGGTGCTGCTTTACAGTGGTCAGGGATCCTAGAGAGGACTCCAAGCCCATGCGTTTTTCCACTGTTTTCCATCTGGCGGAGAGCTTTTAAGGTAAGTAAGTCTCAGATATGGTGTGTTATTTCTCTGCCATTTTTGGCTGCAGCTTCTTACAACTTCTTATTTTGATTAAGTAAATTTAAGCAATTTTTCATTCATATTGATTATCCGGAAAGACAGAGAAGTCTTAGAAGTGTGGCTTCAACTGAACAGCAGCACATGCAGAAGGTTATGCCCAATAACCTGAGGAGTAGCTATGGGAAAGCCTCCATGGCTTCTTGTTGCTTCGCTTTGTTCTCTGATGATACTGCATATAAGTTCATATTAGGTGACACATGCCCTGGCCCATCTATGTAACATCTGGATACTGTGCTTATACAGAAATTTAACTTTACAGGAAATTCAGGAGTTTCAGTTGTTGCAAAAGTTAAAAGAACAGAAGCTGTAGAATCTTTTTAGGTGAATCTTTTTATGAGGAAAACATTCTGCCTTTAACTCAGCCTACACTAAGTATCAGTATGCATTCACAGGTAGGCGACATATAAGTTTATTTGTGTGGTTGCTTATTCGCATATTCAGCTTCCCGGAGTGACTTCTTGTTAGCAACTTTCTTCTTGGCAGCGATAAGGAAGGTGGGAATTCCAAGAGTCATATGCAAAAACAGGCACAGGACTGCTTGCAAGAAGTACAGGAAAATTAAACTAAACAAACCTGATACTCTACGAGCTAATCGTTTTCACTTCCGAATAATGAATCAAATAGCTAAACACCCCATATTCCAATAACAAGGAAAAGCAAAAACTACAATAGACATATACAACAACTAATTACTTCTGAAGTCTGAAACAAAGCTCTTTCAAGTTTCCTTCAGACTTCCCTGAGGAGGAAGCTAGGGTTATTGGCAGCTTCTTACTTCTCTAAAAAGATGGCATTCACAGTTATGGTTTGCCATGTCTCAAGTCTCTGTTACATATCCTACAGATGGAAAGCTCTCACCCAAGCTGGAGGTGGGCTGACCTGCCCACCATTTGCTCCTGTTAGCCACTCTCACTGGGCTCCACCTCCTGCCTCTCCAGGTGCAATGTTCTGTGAAGTGTCCTAGCCAGGTCTGTACTGCTGGGAACTTTATTTCCAAGGCAATGTCTGCTCTTTAGAAAGAAGAAATACAACATCCAGAACTTACATACAATCTTTTTTTGATCTTCTTGGAAATTGATACACCCAAGACTGCAAGCTATTGATCAGAATGAGGTCACTCTTGCCAAATGTGCAGGTGGGGAGCCAGTTTCCCTTACTAAAGACGTGGAAAAGGAATGCACACAGTTATGATTGATGTAGAAATTAATGTTAGAACCCTCAGTCTCTTTCACTCTCCTTCCATGAAATGCCAACAGAGAGCTCTTCTTCTCAGCTCTCATATTTTAAGTTTCAGACAACAGATGGAAGATATACTACCTTTCTATAAAACTTGTAGAGAGAACAGACATAAAACAGCACTGCTAAAACACAGTATGATTTCCTCCCCAAAACACAATTAAATGAGTATATTACTCTGATGTAATTCCGTTATAGTTTCCAGTAAAAACCGTGTAAGAGTTTTGTAACCTTCTTCATAGGCATATCTATGCATGAAGCTCTGCTCCAAGTACCATGACAGTTAGAGGTGTGATTTTTGTTTCACAAACAATTTAAACTGGAAAAGACTTCCCTCGAACCAAGCCGCACCAGTGGTACAGTGCCTCCCAAACCTACGCCACTTGCACCTGCTGTACAGTTCTGGAGAGCTGTGAAATGCAGAAAAGCTATTATGACACTCTGAAGCAGCAAAACATTTTCTGTGTTACTTCAATAGCTTAACTTAAAATACATGGAACAGTCAATGGAGTTGCATTGAAGTAAAAGTAGAAATGGGTGGACCACTGGACTGGGATGCCAGAGAAACACTTTCTGTTATGAACTTCTCCACTGGACTGGTAGATAATTGTATATGTATTGTCCAGCATTCTACAGCCTCCCACTTGTTCTATGTGTAGTTTTAACAATAGAAAGCAAAAGATTTTTCTGTTAAAATTTCACAGGCATACTGCCAGCAGCTGAAGGGAACTTGAGGTCATTTATAGATTTTCTAGGCAACTCTCCTAGACTGACTTTTGCCAGAAGAGGGCTGTGTTCAGAAAAGAAAAATACTTTCATGTTTTCTATTAGATACAAATATCAACATATAAGATGTGTCCCCTTCCTCCTATCACACAACTTATCAAATCAATTCATTTTATTAATTATTAGCCTGGTTATTATTTTGTTAGTTATTAGTCTAGGCTATCATTTCATTCACAGACGATTTGAAATAAATTTAAATCCAAAATGTTATTTATGCATTGTTCTGGTGGCTTATGTTTTCAAAATTAAGAGATAAAAATGTGAGCTTGGAATACATTGTTTTGTCCAAGGCCTCTTAGATCAGATATTTCAGAAGAACAACTAATTAACTCTTCTGTTCTGATGGGAGACTTGAGTTCAATATTCATTATCAATCATCTAAAGATAGCCGTATATTCATACTTATGTTTTCAGAATAATAAGGTTATGGTGGATAATTATTATTTAAAATAGCCCAGTTGAAAATCTGTTTTAAGCATGTTATTTGTTAAAGCATGTAAATTACTTGGTCAGCTGGATGGAGGATTAGAAAAAAAAAATAAATTATGTATTGAAATATAAAGGATCAACTTTTTATTTGCATTATTTTTACATTTTGCCTAAGACAGAGGTAGTTAAAGTGCATTTTGAGAACTGTTTAGAGATCAAAACAAGCCCCTTTGCTTACATGCAATTTTTTTTTTTTTTTTCCCCTACAGAATTTCAGGATATACAGTTACAGAACTATTTTACTTTAACATAATGGATTTTAAGACTGCAAGACTCAACAGAGAGATTATCATGTCTGGCAGTGGTCAGTCGCAGATGTATAATACAGACATATCTTCCCTCTTTCTCCATAGCCCCTTGACCTATTAAGTGACACCATTTCAGGAAATGCAACTGCATGTCTACCTGTGGTGGGTCAGCTTTAGCTAACAGTCAAACTTCTATCCAGCCAGTCACTCACTCCCCTGTTCCGCAGGACACAGGAAGAAAATAGAAAATGAATAGATAGATAGATAGATAAATAAATAAATAAATNAAAGACAGGGAGATTGCTTACCAAACGAAACTGAGTCTGGCCAAACGTACCAAAGTCAACAAGGGCCACAAAGATGATGAAGGGAATGGAGCATCTCTAATGTGAGGAGAGGCTGAGAGAGCTGGGACTACTCAGGCTGGAGAAGAGAAGGCTCAGGGAGGGATCTTATCAATGTACATAAATAACTGTAGGGAGAGTGCAAAGAGGACAGAGCCAGACTTTCCAATGATGCACAGGGACAGGACAAGAGGCAATGGGCATGTACTTGAACACAGGAGGTCTTGTCTGAATATCGCACTTCTTTAATGTTCAGGTGATTCAAAAAGGTTGCCCAGAGAGGTTATAGGGTTTCCCTCCTTGGAGATATTCAAAATCTGCTTGGACACAGTCCCAGACCACCTGGAGGTGTCCCTGCTTGAACAGTGGGGTTGGACTAAATGACCTCCAGAGGTCCTTTACAACATAAGCTATTCTGTTATTCTGTGATTCTGTGAACATTAACTTAATTTAGTGCCAAATAGAATAGATTTGAGTAGTAAGAAACAGACACTAAAACATCTTTCCTCCCACCTCTCCCAAGTGAACTTAGTTTCTTCACTTTGGACACCTCTTTCTTGTGACTGTCAGAAATGCAGCCATCGGCCTCTTCCCACAGAGGCCACTGTATTGGGTCTGGCCAGGATGGAGTTAACTTTCCCCACAGCATCCCATACAGCGCTGTGCTCTGCACTTGTAGCTAGAACAGCATCGATATCACACCAGTGTGTTGTCTACTGCTGAGCAGTGCTGGCTCAGTATCCAGACTCTCCAAACCCCACAAACCAGGGGGCTGGGGGGTGGGCAGCAGTTGGGAGGGTAACTCACCAGGGCAGCTGACCTGAACCGACCAAAGGGATATTCCATACCATGTAGTGTCACATCAGCAATAAAAGCTGGGAAAGGGGAAAGAAAAAGGGGGGCCCTAACTTTGAAGACTTCTGTCCTCCCAAACAACAGCAACGCATATTGAAGCCCTGCTTCCTAGGATGTGTCTGAACACCACTTGTTGATGGGAAATATAGAATTTTTTCTCTCTTCGCTTCTGAGCGGCCTTTGCTAGTTTTTATTTTTATTTTTTTTCACTCTTTCTTTTGTCTTTAATTAAATAATCCTCATCTCAACCATCGAACCCTTTCTCATCGTATTTTCTCCCCGTCATCTTTTGAGGAGAGGGAGTGAGAGAGCGGTTGTGGTGGAGTTCTGCTATTCAGCTGGGTGAAACCACCCTGCAGCCCCACAACTACCATACCATACTTCGCCACTATGTTCAATATGTTATCACTGATAGATTTTCTCCATCAGCTTGCTCTAAACAACTCCAGAACATTTCACCTTCCTGTGCTTGTAACATTCTGTAAAAACAGCTCCACAGCTTCATAGTGCATTTTGTTGACTTCAGACATGCCACCTTGGTTTTCATTTAACATTCTTTATTTCTTGAAGAGAAAATGACAATCTTTTCTTTTATAGACTTCTGTCACATCCATATTCAACTGCATTCTCGTGGCTGCATAAACCTAGATTATTTAGCTGCCACATACTATTTACCATTCTTATTTCCATTCTGTTAATCTTTTTTTCCAATATAATATACTCTTTTTGAGGTGAGAGGGACTGGTTTGGCTTAAAATATACGAGATCTGGGCATGTGGTAGATTTAAATAACATTGTGATTTCATAGAATCATAGAATCAGAGAATGGTTTGGGTTGCAACATATCTTTAAAGATAATCTAGTCTAACACCTTTGCCATGGGCATGGATATCTCTCACTAGTTCAGGCTGCCCAAAGCCCAATCCTACCTGACCTTGAACACTTCCAGGGATGGGTCATTCACAACTTCTCTCTGCAACCTGTTCCAGAGCCTCACTGTTCTCATAGTGAAGGATTTTTTTCCTTACATGTAATCTATATCTACCCTCTCTCAGTTTAAAACCGTTCCCCCTTGTCCTATCACTATACGCCCTTGCAAAAAGTCTCTCTCCATCTTTCTTATAAGCCCCTTTTAAGTAATGAAAGGAGGCAATGAGGTCTCCCTTCTCTCTTCTCTTCTGGCCTTCTCTTCTCCAGTTTGAACAACCCCAACTCTCTCAGCTTCTCTTCATAGGTGAGGTGCTCCAGCCCTCTGATCATCTTTGTGGCCCTCCTCTGGACCTGCTCCAACAGGTCCACATCTTTCTTGGGCTGGGCACCCCAGACTTGGATGCAGTACTCCAAGTGGGGCTTCACGAGGGCAAAGTAGAGGGTGACAATCACCTCCCTCGACATGGTGGCCACGCCTCTGTTAATGCAGCCCAGGATGCAGTTGGCCTTCTGGGCTGTGGGCCCTCATTGCCTCTTTTCAGTACTTGAAGGGAGCTTATAAAACAGATGGAGAGGGGCCCTTTACACAGGCAGATGAAGATAAGACACGGGGGAATGGTTTTAAACTGAGAGAGGGGAGATTTAGATTGGATGTTAGGAAGAAACTCTTTACTCAGAGGGCGATGAGGCACAGGAACAGGTTGCTGAGGGAAGTTGTGAATGCCCCATCCCTGGAGGTGTTCAGGGGCAGGTTATATGGGTCCCTGAGGAACCTGATGTAGTGAGTGGCACCCCTGTCCACAGCAGGATGGTTGGAACTAGGTGATATTTAAGGTCCCTTCCAACTCAAGCCATTATATGATTCTATGATTCTGTGTCAAAGGCCTTACAGAAGTCCAGGTAAATGACATCAGTTACGCTTCTCTTGTCCACTGATGTAGTCATTCCACCACAGAAGGTCACTAGAATGGTTATGCATGGTTTGCCCTTGGTGAAGCACTGTTGTCTGTCTTGAATCACCTCTCTGTCTTCCAAATGCCTTAACATAGCTTCCCAGAGTTGCCCAGGTGGCCAAGAAGGCCAATGCCATCCTAGCTTGTATTAGAAATAGCACGGCCAGCAGGACTAGGGAAGTGATTGTCCCTCTGTACTCAGCATTGGTGAGACCACACTCAAAGTACTGTGTTCAGTTTTGGGCCCTTCACTACAGGAAAGATATTGAGTTATTCAAGTGTGTGCAGAGAAGAACATCAAAACTGACGAAGGGACTAGAAAACAAGACTTATGGGGAGTGGCTGAGGGAACTGGGGCTTAGTTTGCAGAAAAGGAGGCTGAGGGGAGACCTCATCACTCTCTCCAACTACCTGAAAGGAGGTTGCAGTGAGGAAGGTATCTGCATCTTTTCTCAGGTGACAAGTGATAGAATGCGAGGCAACTGCATCAAGTTGCACCAAAGGAGGCTTATATTGGACATTGGGAAGAAGTTTTTCATGAAAAGGGTGGTTAGGCATTGGAACAGGCTGCCCAGGGGGTTGGTGGACTCCCCATCCCTGGAAGTATTTAAGAGATGTGGATATGGCGCTTAGGGACATGGTTTATGGTGGACTTGTATTGTTAAGTAGATGATTGGATGTGATGATCTTAAGTGTCTTTTCCAACATAAATGTTTTTATGATTCTAAATTCTGGAGGACCTGTTCCATTAACTTCCAGGCACAGAGGTGAGGCTGACCAGTTGACAGTTCCCAGGGTCCTCCTTTCTGCCCTTTTCAAAAATGGGTGTAATGTTTCCCTTTTTCCAGTCACAGAAGACTTCACCTGACTGCCATGACTTTTCAAATATGATGGAGAGTGGCTTGGCAACTACATCAGTCATTTCCCTCAGGACCCTGGGACGTACATCAAGTGGTCTTGAACCTGATCTTTACTCACAGTGGGTGGGACTGTGACCCCTGCCTTGAGGTTCAAGGACTGGAGAGAGTTGAGAGATGTGGGAGGAGTGACTGCCAGTNAAAAAAAAAAAAAAAGTTGAGTACTTCAGCCTTGTCCAAAGTGAGCAAAAGATGTTCTTTAAGTTTAGAAATATCAAATTTACACATCTTGGCCAGGAAGTAAGCATAAGTACACAGCATATACCAACATCTTTCAGAAAGGCCACTACAGTACAGGTTCCATCCCTGAGTGTGAGCATTATGAACATCACATTATGTTCCAGGTTATGATCAAGCTTCCCTCACTAAAGTCAAAATATTTTTTCCTCTGTTTTCCAGAGTTCTACCTTCACATTTTCCTCTCACTCTGTCTGTTCTCAGGTAACCATTAGACACCACCACTTAAATTCATAAACGACTGTTATTACAGCTTCTACTTTTTTACAAAGCATCATACTTGTTAGCATTTGGTTGGCAAACAACACTTCACCTTCACAGCAGTATCAGACTTTTAACTCAAATTAGAAGGAAAGAAAGCAGTTTCCTTATTTCTAGTTTCAAAGTAGAGGAATTACATCGGCTTTCCACACAATGAGAAACCTAACTGAAAAACATATGGCACAAAGTTTCTGGGGACAACTGTTTCTTAATGGCTGTTACACCAGGCTGCATTTCTCCAGCATGCTCAGCAGGAGTAAGAGTTGAATGTTTGATGTTGAAGCAGTACATTAGTATGTCTCTTCAAAACCTAATTCTGAATAAAAGACAAGCGGTATCTGTTCCCCTGAGCAACTTCATTTACAACTGATTTCCAATTTCCTGACTCTTTCTGAACTTGTACATGAAAAGTAAGCTCATTTTTCAAGTTCTACATCACACCTAATTTAACTATACTCAATGGCAAGACTTTTGTTTAGGTCAGCAATTCTTGAAGAAACACTTTGTCTTTGAAGACAAAGTAGGACATCAAGTAGCTTGCTGCAGGGCAGGTAAATCAGGAGGTGCCTCTTGTCCCTGATCCAAGATTCAACACCCTACTCCCTCTCCAACCTTGACTATCCTTTTAGTTGTTCCTGATGAAGTGGCTTTTCCTGGCCCCTTCTCCCAACTTGAGCATATCAAGATGCCCAGGATGGTATGTTGCAGAGTTGGTATCTGTGCTGGCTGTTTTTTTAAAGATAATTCCACTCCTAAGGTTTGGAAGATCTTAGCTGTAACAGATGGAGAATAGGAAGCTGACAGGAGGTATAAATTAAACCATTTTCCATTATACAGGAAGCAGATAACCATATTCAGCATCCTTTGCTGAGGATGTGAGGGCACATACTTCAGCGAGGACATGTATTTTCCTTGGTGCAGAGTTTTGCTGTTTCTACTACTGTATTTCCTCACAGGTTGCCTGGCCCTTTATCCCTAGCATAATGTTTGAGACAGGGTCTTATTACAGTCAGTGATAGCAGAGTCACCAGGTTCTTTCATGAGATGACACCAATTCACTGTGATAGAGCTTGTCCGTTGTGGCTGCTATTTTCATGCCGCTATTTTTGAGGACACTATCTGATGACCAATTTCATGACTACCTACCTGCATAAAGCAAGCCAAGATCAAACACAAAATAAAACAATCAGTAGCCCAATAAAGAAATAGTTTGCCACTTGTACTGACATACTTATTCCATTGTATTGATAACAGATTACTTTTTGTTTCCCAGAAGCTGGAATTTTTGAAATTCTGTGGTGATATTCCCTTAATTTTCTTCAAAAAAAACCCCCAGATTTTGGACTTACTGATCAAACTAGTGATGACGAAATGCACTACATTTTAATGATTTTTATTTGTTTAACAGCCTTTTACTACTAAAGAATCTATTCCTTAATTCTAGATTCTCCAAGCTGTTGTAAACTTGACATTTAATTAAGACTATGTAAACTTGCACAGAATGCTTACTATGCTCTGAAAAAGCCACAAATACAGGAAATTCAGAATACACAAAGCATGCTCTCCTCTGCAGTGGCTGTTACTAGTCTTCACAGGTAGGACTGACCATTCCTTCATATTAAAAGTAGAGCTTAAAAGATGGCTGAACAATTCTTTCTCTGTGCATGTCATGCATTTACCAGACTCTCGGAGTATCAGAAATGACTATGAAGATTAAGAATATTAACTGCACAAAAGTTGTCTGGTTCTCCTTCTGCCTCTGATTAATGGCACAGATTGATGCATTGCGTTTATGCAGTATATGTCACTATAAAATTCACTGGTAGATTCCTTGCAATTACACTGTACTTAGGAGGAATACAATTTTGTTAAGAAATATAAACACAGAGTTGGCCACTGCCAAAAATCTGTCTCTGTACGAGAAGGCCAGAATAATAATTGACTAGGGAGTATTGTTAGTTCAGCTAATTGCAAATACTGAGGCTAAAATAGTGCTGCACGTGCAACTCGATATCTGAAGCAGGAAATCCAAGTGGCCAGAATGAGCAAAAGATCTCCTTTGAGCCCATCATTGACTGAAAGAACTAGTATGAAATTTAAAGAAGGCAGAAGGAATGAAAGAAAAAATCTTGCTGCTCCTCCTCCAACCCTCTTCAGTAAATAAATAGGATCTCTGAAAGAAAAGCATTCCACCCATAAAATAACTCTTTTATGATCAACTTCTCCTCAGATATACAACCAGTCTAGGTACTAGATATGGGTCTACCAGTTAGGCTGAAGAATAGTACTTTGACACCTGAGCCAAAATACAGAGAACAGTGTGAAAACAGGTTCTCATGTATAGAAGTATGTGAGAAAGCCAAACTTTTTATTTGGTTGGGCAGTTGCCAAAAATATTTGATATTTAATATCAAATAATAGAAGTATTATAGAAATACTAGAAGAATAGTATGGAAGTAATAGAAGAATAAACACAAAATATTTTTCTGTACTTATCAGCAGACAGAACAACTCCAAAGCAAATCGCAGCATTTCTTTTGAGTTATCTAATCCTCAGTGTTAGAGTACAACTTCTGAAGACAAAACTATCTATCAGTTTTATGGAATATTCCACTAATTCACTGTTCATAATATTCAGTTTTCGCTAAAGCAATAAATTCAGTCTACTGAAGACTCACTGATTTCATACAAAACATAATATTTAATACCCTGAGAGCTATTGTTGTCCTCATGGTCTTGACAAACATGTACTTCAGAGTTCCTGTCAGGCATTGGATGAGTGAAAAACAGCAGACGTGAAAAACTACTTTAATTGCTCTCCTTATCCAGCTTATTACAAAAAGCTTAGAATTATTTCTACTTCACTAGGATTTTGATAATCCACTGAATGAGTAGAAGCAAAGAGACAGAGGGAGGAAGTGAGCAAGGAAAGTCTTCTGAAAGGTTTTCATACCCTGGCAGAAATCTTTTTAAAGCTTGCACTCAAGCTCACACAGTTCGGTTTTGGAAAATGAAAGGTCTAATTTTAGTTAGTAATTGCTGGTATCAAGCTGGCATAAAGATATTTGTGTCTCTCTCAATTAGCCTTTCTACATCGAGTTATTTGCTTGGCAGTTCTAATGCCAGCTGTGCTGTGGAAAGGTAGATAGCCAAGTCTTTGGTCCGACTGATAACAAAATGCTTTTTGTTCCAGTGAGTAGGTGCTCTTCAGTAACTTGCTGCAAGACCTACACATCATTATTTGGAGTGTATGAAAGAAGAGGGAGAAGAAAACTGAAGAACGGCATCATTTTATTATTCTCTGCTAATGACACTTCTGCTCAAAGCTTTGGAAATTATTATTATTATTTTTTTTTTTTATGAAATCACAGTTCCAGTGTAGAACAATTGCCTTCAGTGAAATCTTATTCACCTCATTTCCTGCTACATGAACCAGCTTTGGTGGCCAGAAACAGAGATAGAAAACTATTATTCTGATGCAAAATATCTTCAATACCACGCCACAGGATAGTACCTGCTCACTAACTTGAAGAACTTGGGTAGTTGTAGTGTGGTAGCCAAAGGTGGTTTGTCTGCAACCATGACACCCAGATAAAGAGATAACAACTTGTAAGAGAGAAAAAATATTGTCCCAGTTCCTTCTGACTGTACAGACGAGAATTTTCTTCCTATATTATTCTTAAAATAAAATATTTAATTTAAGATAGTCCATTTACAGGTGGAAAGAAAAAGAATGACAACTGAGAAAATGGTACTTGCTTTTCTCTATCTGGTTACTCTAGCTGAGTGTTTTACACCAGAAAGTACTACACAATTGGGAAAGGCTAAACGAGATCCTACTGTAGTCAGGAAAGACAGACTGAGGTAATGTCCATGTAACTTACCTTTTGGCAAAAGGACTATCACTTCAATAAAGTTCATGCTCTTACAACAGTACTGCAAATCCTGCCTAAGGTATGGAAGACCTAGACCCTCTCTGGATTGCACTGTCAGGCAAATTCGTGAAAGAAAGAATGACCTGCATCAATTGTAACTGTTTATGCATGCAAAAGGAAGAAAAGACAGTCAGCTGGAGCAGGAGTAGAATCCCGCCCCCAACCTTTAATAAATTAATTCTTTTTGATCCATTGACCCAAGAGAAAAGAAAATGCTTAGATGAGGAACTCCAGCATCAGTTCCTCTCTTGGAGACAAATTTTTAAGAAGGGAAATAGAATAATTGTGCATACAAAGAAAAGGGTTCAGGATCCACAGAAGAAGAGTGAAAAAGTCTTCTGAAAGCTTGAAGCTCATACAGCTGTCCCTGTTACTCTGTTCAGAAAGCTTGCACTGGTGAAGGGAAGGTTGTCTGTCCACTTATATACAGGCTGAGAAGCCTCAGACTGAGGAGCCCTCACTCCACTGGGGATTCAGGGGAATGTTTTGTCTCCTAAAATGCTAATGTCAGCACCTCAGAACCATGCCTTACAAAGTTGACTGATTGGCACCAGTTAGCCTAAGCTGTGTTTTCTGTACTTTTAAGGCTTTTTTTTCTGCTACATTTTCATTGCAGTCTGGGACAAGCTATAAAGCAAGGCATTTCAAGCTGTCTGTGAGGAATCCACAGCTACACTTAGCATTCAGCTGCCATCCTCTGATCTCTCCAGTACTTTGGGATGAAAAGTTTTTCCAGTGCATGTGGCTATTTATTGCAGCTTTCCTCATCTTGCTAACCTCTGGAAGAATAAGCTCACTGTACAGAACACCATGTAGCAGAACTAAAAAGAGAAAAAGCACACAGTTTTGTTCTTGTAAAGGTCTTGGGTTTAATGAGTATTACTCAGATTCACAGAACTGAATATTGCTTGAAGCTGGCCTTGAAATGAGAGCAACAAGCACTTTTATAAATGGGCTGGAAAAGGCTGCCCAGTTACACTGCTACTTTTACAAACACAACAGCATAATTTCCTCAAGTGTCTGAGTGAGCAGTAAGAATATTTCAAACTCAAGTAAGAAAATGTCTGTCACATAATATGTTGGGACGTCTAGAGGTCAGGGTTTAATTATTGAATAGAGCAGAGCCACACAGATGTGTTCAATTTTGGGAGAGAAGAAAAACTTGTGCTACTTCCTTCATGTTCCCAGTTTTTTTGTTTGTTTGTTTGGTTGGTTGGTTGGTTTGTTTTGTTTTTTTTTCCCTTCCAACTTTAATCAAAGACTTGAAATATAGGAAGCTGCTGAAGTAAAAACCCACTTTTCTTTAAGGCATTTCACAACAATTTCAGCATTTATATCTCTCTATTATTTCAGAATGGAAGTGCTTAGCACAGCCTCAAAACACCCTTGCTTTATGGTCCTAAATACTGAATTTTTTGAGAACTGAAACTTACAAATATGGTAGATTTCAGGTGCAAAAGATAAACTGACAAGTTTTAAAGAAAAGAAAAGAAAACAAAACAAATACAACAAACAAACAAACAAACAAACAACTGCAAAGAAAGAGAACAAGCTATATCCACCCCAGCCAACACACTCGAAAACCAATTAGTTTGAATCAGTACCAAAACAGGCCTCTACCCTTACATTGATTTTGGTACAGGCACCGAGCAAGTGGTAGGGCTAAGGAGTTATGTCCTTTGTTAGCATACCAGTGGTGGTAATGGAGCAAGAAAAAGAAATAGTTAAGAATAAAGACAAAGAGTGAGCAGATGAGAAGAAAAGAAATTTATGGTAAAAATGAGAACAAGAAGGAAGGTGAGAGGTGAACAGAAACTGCTGAAAAAAAAAAGAAAAGATAAATCACTGTGACCTGTAAATTACAGGCAAAGCATATGTCTCCAGCTGGCTGTATTTCTATCCAAAACTAATCCTTCCAGGCTGAATGCTAAGACCTTTGGGCAAGCCTACATCTTTGCAGATGTCCCAGAATCAGATGATTCCTTTAAAGATCCGTATGTGAAGCAGCAGTAGATATTCTCAAAAACAAGCTCCAGAGTCCAGCTACAACTTTCAGCCTTCGCTTGATATGCTACCTGGTAGGCAGCTCTTTCCAAGAGGATGGAGAGTGAGCTAGGACAGCCAAAATATCCTCACAGAAGAGAGTCTATCTCCACCCACTGTCCATGCCATAAATCTTTAAGAAGCTTCAGTCTCTAGATTTGAATTGACAAGCTCTCACCCAGAACAGCACATGACGATAATGTGAAAAGCCTCCTTGGATGAAATTTCCCCTGTAGAGAAAGAGTGTAGTTAGCACTATCTTCCTTTCTGCAGTATCCTGCTGTTTCTGTTAGCTTGTTTTCCTAAAGCAGTTGGGACGTTCTTTTGGCAGTAATGGATCTCAGCCATTAGGAAATTCCTACTAGATATATTATAGTACAGCCACTCCACAGATATGGTCCCTGGTGACTATGTTGACTATTCCTACCTTAACTACTTGGCAGCTATGATATTGCAGCTTTATTGATTACCAAAGAGGAGATATGATATCATATGATACTATGATATTACAACATCTTATCAGAATAATGATTAATGGGAAGGGAAATAAAAATGAAGGATTTTTTAGTGAAGTCCTTTCAGAGTATACATTCAGACATACATATTCAGCATATGGCAGTCTACAATAAATTTGATATTTTGCACAGACTTTGGATCACAAAGTAACATTTAAGGAACAATTTGCTAGTCCACATCTAGATCTTCTCCCAGCGGACTGAAGAATAAAACATTCCTTAATGGCAAGTGTTGCAGAATGACCTCGGAAGGGGCACAAACCTACTGAAGTTAAAATCAATCAGCTGTTCCATCAGTCACTTGCAACTCTCCCATTTCTTCCCACAGAATATAATTTGTGGCTTGCACTCAGGGCCACAGATGAAGACCAAAGTCTCCTATGCACAACTTGCTGCAGTCCATAGGGAATTTAAGAAAGATGTCCATTAGCAGTCCATCTATCAACCACTGTGTAGGCTAAACCATGCTCACAATTTTTTGCAGTCATTATTTCTTGAGGAAAGTGAATAAATACTCCGTTTATATTGGCTTAGTGTAAACAAGTGAAAGACTCTCTGCTATCTATCAGTAATCAAAGGGAAGAGATTTGAACAAAAGTCACAATGTACAGAGAGTTTGTACTCACATATTATCAACAGATACCTCATAGAGAGTTTGGAATTGAATGGTGAAATAAAATTCAGAATAACTGTTTGCTAAGTTCATGAAGATGAGAGGTTTTTTTATTATTTTTTATTATTATTGTGTTGCAGTCATCATCGGAGATTTTGTGGTGGACTTTCACAGTGCAAATGTAAAACACTGCTCTGCATTTATCAGACTGAGTACTTCTCATGGTACATTGCTAAGATTATACTATTTTTCACAAGACAGTAAAAATAAGAACAACTGAAGAGGAAATTCTAATCAACCTTTCAGTACACTGTAAGATTTATTTTTGGTTCTGGGTCAGACTGATGTTAGTCAGGGATCTGAGACTGTTTCTATGACAGGCTAAGAATTAAAAACGAAAATAAAAACATAGAATAGCCACTGAGTCTAGCTCAAATCCATATTGTGGGCCCTGCTCCTTTTGGGATTTAGTGGAACACTTTAAAATATGTTTAATTTCAAGAAAGTGAGCAATCCCTTTAAAACTCATGGGTCTGAAGTACTTTAATATTATGCTAGATTGAGGCTTATAGTTTCCTTTAAAATGCGTCTGAATGTGCTAGACATCTGTTGTATGAAATCTTAGTAATCAATCTATCACTTTAATGCTAATTTCTTCCTTAATGATAAAGTATGTTGGAATGGAATTTATAAGCAGTACTGTTTAATTATCTAATCTCAGTTTAATTATCTAATTATCTAATGACCTAATTATTGCATGTACAATCCCAATGATCAGTAGAGTCGCCAAAAATTCTTTATTGTTTGCAAGTGCACACATGAGTGTTTACATTTCAGAAATATATTCACCATGCCAGGGCTCATGCATTCATACAATTCAGAAGTTTTCTTACTGTAAATTACCAAGGGGTGATTCCAAGAACCCAACCTCAGTTGCATCTGCTCATGATATTATTTCTGTAAGTGACAGGAGCATGGTACTAGAAGACACTTTTTGATTATCAAATGCAGTGTCCTCCAAGCTACCTTATCCTATAAGTCCTCTCTTAAGGTGCAGTTTAGTGCTTATATGTTGGTAACATTTTCACCCTTCTTACTTTGAAGGGAATGTCATTGCAGAACCTAGTTGCCCTAAAACAACTTAGAAACTCTTGTCTAATCTTCAGCCTTCATTTTTTGATAGATATCTGTCTTAGACAGGAGTGATGGGCTGTGGGTCCCCAGGTGCCCAGACTTGGAGGACTGTGTCTGCAGTAACAATAAACTCCCAGCCAAACTTGAAATTTTGCAAGACTTGCTGCTTCGCCTGGATGCATATAAGTCTATGGGACCTGATGGGAATTATCCCAGGGTACTCAGAGAGCTGGCTGATGTCATCGTGAGACCTCTCTGAATTATTTTTCAATGGTCTTGGGAATCTGGAAACATCTCAGTTGACTGGAAGTTGGCAAATGTTCCAATTTTCAAGAAGGACAAGAAAGAAGACCCTGGTAATTACAGGTCTATCAGTCTTACTTCAGTGTCTGGTAAAATTACGGACATTATTTTTATATAAAATTATTCTGGGAGTTAGTGAAAAACACCTAAAAGACAATGTGATCATTGGTCATGGTCAACATGGATTCACAAGGGGAAGGTCCTGCTTAATGAAAATTAATTTCCTTATATGACATGGTCACCCATCTATTTGACCAAGGGAAGTCAGTTGATGTAATCTTTATGGATGTCAGTAAAGCTTTCAGTAAGGTTTCTTGCAGTATCCTTCTGGACAAAATGTCCAGCACACAGCTAAATAAAAACATAATACAATGCATTAACAACTGGCTGATAGGTCAGGCTGAAAGGACTATAGTAAATGAGGTTACTTTGGGCTGGTGGCCAGACACTAGTGGAGTTCCCCAGGCTCCATTTTAGGGCCAATTCTCTTTAATGTTTTCATAAGTGACTTGGATGTTGGATTTGAAGGTATATTGAGTCAGTATGTGGATGACACTGAAGTAGGAGGAGCAGCTGACTCCATAAAGAGTAGAGAGACCTTGCAGAAAGACAAATTAGAGAGCTGGGCAATCACCAACAATATGAAGTTTGCCAAGAGCAAGTGCCAGATTCTGCACCTGGGATGGGGCAACCCTGGCTATACATACCGACTGGGGGAAGAGAGGCTGGAGAGCAGCCCTGCAGAAAGGGATCTGGGGGTTCTGGCTGATGGTAAGTTGAATACGACTCAACAGTGTGCCCTGGCAGCCAGGAGGGCCAACCATACCCTGAGGTACATCAAGCACAGCACTGCTAGCCAGTTGAAGGAAGTGATTGTCCTGCTCTACTCCTCGATAGTGCAGCCTCACCTTGAGTACTGTGTGCAGTTTTGGGCACCACAGTATTAGAAGGACAGGAAACTATTAGAGAGTGTCCAAAGGAGGGCTAAGAAGATGGTGAAGGGTCTAGAGGGGAAGACATATGCGGAGCTGCTGAAGTCACTTGGATATTCAGCCTAGAGAGGAAGAGATTGAGCAATAGGACCTGAGGGAATGGCATAAAGCTGTGTCAAGTAAGGTTCAGGCTGGACATTAGGACATGGTTCTTCACCGAGAGCGTGGTCAGGCACTGGAACAGGCTCCCCAGGGAAGGGAAGTGGTCACAGCACCAGGCCTGCTGGAGATTATATTGATTGTACTGTCAGTAGAGAATGTTGCAGTAATGAGAAGGCATTACATCTTAGATCTCTGCATCATTCCTGAGCATTTAATGTTGCTCACTACTTCCTAAAATGGAAAATGAAACAAGCCAGTTTCCTTAGGGAAGATGGAGAATGTACTTAAAGAAAATTTGGAGTTCCCACTTAGAAGTTTGTCACACGACTGCAGTGTATTCAAGCTGTATGTATTGATAATGGTATGGATTCACTCAGTGCTAAAAAACCACAGTTTCCATCCTGCCTTCAAAAAGGAACACACCTTTGATGTTGTCAAGAAAATAGCAGTAGAATACATGTTCTTTCCAATAGCTCTTTTAACAAAGTAAATTAATATTCGTTTTATTAGTATTTATTGAAATTCTCTTGTGACATCTTAGCAATTGGAGTAAACTCTTGCTTCCCTTTCTCTGTAGGACAGTGTAAGATATAACGAGGCATAGGAAAAAAGGAAAGAAAAGAAAAGAAAAGAAAAGAAAAGAAAAGAAAAGAAAAGAAAAGAAAAGAAAAGAAAAGAAAAGAAAAGAAAAGAAAAGAAAAGAAAAGAAAAGAAAAGAAAAGAAAAGGAATAAGAAAAAAGGGGGAAAATAGGAACCTATGGTGAAAATATTTGTAGAGGTTTGTTTTTTTTTTTAATTTGAAGTTTTGTTGTTTCTGAAAAGGCTTTGGAAAAGAAAAAAAAAAAAAAAACATCCTTTAGGTTCAGGACAGTATTTCATTTTGGGCTTTAAGCTAAATATGCAGGAAAAGAAAATCCAAAACCTAAACAAAGACCGATGTGTTTTATAGGTAAGTCAAATATTTTAAGCTATTGTTTTGGACAACAGTTAGGCCAGGCACTCAGTTTAAGAAGTGTTTCTAAGTGTTCATTACACTTCTGAACTTCCCTTGGTTGGAGTAATATTTGAAAACTATGTTGGAGTAACACTTGAAAAAAAAAATGGATTGCTGCTTGTCCTTGCTCCATGAAAACAAACAAACAAACAAAATCTAGACAAAAGAAACTGGACTTACCGTAGACCATATGTAGGCTTGTCTTGAAGCCATCAGATCACAAAATACTGTAAGATATTTCCTGGGACTCATTTAAATACCACCAGCATACACTCCCCAGATTAAAGGAAACTGTGATTATGGGGAAATGAGAAACTTTACATTATGTAGATATTATAAGACCACTTTTCTGACTGATTGTGATTAAAGACTCCACAGCTTGGCAGCAGCTGTTCATTACAGTGAATTAAGAAACTGAAATATTTCAGTGAAAGATTTCTCTTTCCCTATAGGCACAGCCATTCCATGTATTTTATTCCAGTCCGAGTGTTTGGGCATTCAGCCTCCTAAAGGGCTTTAAAATGTGGGTGTACAGAAGACCAGTGGAATTTAAGCAATCTTCCATCTCATTATCAATTCTAAATCCATTCTGTAGGCTTGATCTCCTGCTGTTACTGGTATACATACCAGTAAGTATAAGTTGACCAATGGAAGCAAAGTCCGAATTAAGTAATCAAACTACTTCAAAGTGGTAGACTATCACCACAATGCAAAGAGAAGAACTATTGCTTACGAAAGGGATGCACAGGATACATCAAAAACATCAATGGATTTGTTGGCTTGTGATGTTGTTTCAAGTGAAACATAGGAAGTGGTAGAGTCCCCATCCCTGGAGGTATTTAAGAGATGTATGGATGTGGCAGTAAGGGACATGGTTTAGTGGTGGGACTCAGGAGGTTAGGTTAATGGTTGGACTTGATAATCGTGAAGGTCTTTTCCAACCTAAATGATTCTATGATTTTATGGGTCTTTGAGGATCATAAAGACAATCAGAAGGCTGAAGCACCTCTGCTATGAAGACAGGCTGAGAGAGTTGTGGTTTAGCTGGGAGAAGAGAAGGCTCCAGAGAGACTTTGTAGTATGTCCAATACTTAAAGAAGGCCTACAAGAAAGATGGGAAGATACTGTCAGCAAGTGTAATGATAGGACAAGGCACAATGGTTTAAAACTAAAAGAGGGTAGATTTAGATTAGATTTAAGAAGAAATTCTTCACTACAAGAGTGGTGAGGCACTGGAAGAGATTGCCCAGAGAAGTTGTGGATGCCCCATCCCTGGAAGTGTTCAAGGTCAGGTTGGATGAGGCTTTTGGCAGCATGAACTGGTGAGAAATGTCCCTGCTCATGGCAAGGGTATTAGACTAGATGATCTTTAAAGGTCCCTTCCAACCCAAACCATTCTCTGATGCTATGATTCTAAAAGTCAATCACGTATTTAAGATGTTCTTTAATCTTTCCTATGTTGCATATTGTCATTGCAAAAGCAATATAACATGCTGTCCATAATCTCTTTTCTAGACTTTAACTGTGTTCCATTGAGAAATAGTCTTGAAAAATGTTGCTCCTACTGATTTCATTGATATTGCAGTGCTTTCTTGATGAGATAAAGCTGCAGTTCTTCTTTCGGTATTTATTTTACATGCCTTTTGCACCAGTCAGGACAGGAATCTATTGCACAGCACAAGCATTTCAAAAGACATTCTCCAAAACACTCATAAAGGCAGTTTTGCTTAGAGTCAGAATAGAACAGAGTACAGTCCAAGCTGTGTTTCATACAGGATGAGGCTCTCCACGTGTAGTTGCTACTTGTCAGCAGGTTATTACAGAAGACAAAACAGTTGATATTCAACATACTATTGCAAACAATAGGCTAGAATATATCAGAAGAACAGGTGCAGGGGAAAAACCCTCAGAGAAAATACTTTAACACCTTGCATCCTTCTGACAGTGCTAGAAACAATTCCTGCAGCAGAAATACATTTTTGGAAATGCTGAAGATAGAACCTGCTTCTGACTCAAATTATTTCTGTCATATTTAAGAATAACAGCAGCTACAGAGGTATACATATCTGGTGGTGTACTCCACCTAGCCACCCCCTCCTCCACCCTGACCTTTCACCTGTGACCCTGCTTGGTTGATAGCCATCAACAGTGGCCGTGAAAAATGCATCTGGTTGTGATAGCCGAACAAGGCTCCAGACGGATTCTGGGGAGATAGATCCAAAGATAGATCCAAAGGCTAGTGGAGCACGCACTACGCTAGGGGATCTGCCAACTGA
>VXAL01014038.1:26945-52022 GCA_013399475.1 Chauna torquata | reverse complement strand
CCAACTCAGGATATTCTGTGAATAATGAACTGACCTATGTGTCAAGTATTAATTTGGCATTATATACGAAATTAAACATTTTGAGAGCATGGGTTATATTTTACATCTTAAATGCTATATGTGTAATTGTTCACAGAAATAACAATTTGCTGTATGAAAGAAAGATTTAGGGTTTAGCTTTTGGGCTATGTCTGGATTTTCAAATGCTGAAAAGAATTATAGGAAGTACATTCAGGACTGGTAAGTTAATTCATTTCCCATTTTTACCAGAGAACTAATAATATTTTATGAGCTTGGTAATTTTTTTTTTCCAGTTTCTGTGTAATTGAGATCTACTTCACTACATTTTCCAGTGTTGCACATTGCACAGTGTTACCCACATGGTAGGTTTATTTTGAGGCACTCAGGATGCAGAAATGATCTTCCAATTATTACAGTGGATATCAAGTAGACTCTTTACCACAGACTTCCTTCTAGACTATAAGATGATTATTTAACTTCTGTGTTTCTCTCTAAATCAAGAATAACCCTCTTTTTCTACCCTCAGTATGTTTTGTCAAGTTACATTGCAAATTCTTTGCACGTGAAGCAAAATTCTATCTTTTACCATGGTTTTGTTTTGTTGTCTTATGAAAAATATATCCAAATATATGTTAAAATATATGTCCATGTACAAAGATGGTTGTGCTGCCATTTAGAGAAACCTCAACAGTAAAAATAAAGTCTAGGGTTAAAAGTTCTGATGGGACTAGATAAAGCTGGTCATTATATCAGAGAGCTGAATTTCAAATTAGGGCCTGGCCACACCTCTTGTTCACTTGCGTCAGAACAGAGCTGAGCTGTCGGTGAGACCTGGCTTGTCCTCACCAATGAGATATAGAAATGAGTGGGCTTGTGGGTTTTGTGGCTTTAGAATCATAGAATATCCTGAGTTAGAAGGGACCCACAAGGATCATCAAGTCCAACTCCTGACTTAGTTGGGGGGAAGCTTTCTTATTCTTAATATTCTTGCTTAACACTTCACCTAAAATATTTCAGTGTATTATCAAACCTTAAGCAGAAATCTCAACAGAAAATATAGAGTTAGCAAAGCCAGGTAGCTTTGCATTGCCTTTTTAATAATGTATATAGCTGTTTGCATGTCTTTTAAGACAGTTGTAATGAAAATAGTCTTCAAAGAATAAGTATTTCCAACTCATTTCTTCAAAGGACTGCACACTTGGGATCAAACTATATGTGCTGACTTCAGTGGAAGCGCCGTTTCATCCACTCTTCTAATGATTTCTTTCATGAGGCCAGGATTTCAATTCACTGTATTGCTTCAAAATGTCAACACAAAATCATGCAACAATGATTACAGTTAGTGGTTCAGCAAATCCCATGGTCCCAGATTGCTTATTTGGGTGATTTGTCTAAGATTAAATTCCATCTAATCTGCTTTTACTTCAGCCAACTCAGTAACTGTTGATTTTGATGGTCGAAGTGATTTCCTAGCAGGGAAAAACAAAGTCACTGGTAAGAGCGTTAGGCACCAATTCATCACTCAAATTCTATATTTTTCACACCAAATGCAACTGTTGCTTGTAAGCATTTTGTCACCTTGCAAGTTCCCTGAAAGGACATTCTCTTTGCAGGTATCATGTTTCAGGATTCAGTGCAGTTTGACTAATATTCAGGCCAGTGTCTATAAAGCACCTCACCCTGGCTGCCTCCGTTATTAAGAAGTAGAAATTCCAATCAAAGGAAGAACTTGGTCTGTACCCATGGATAGGTGTGGGGACAGCACATTATAATTTCGCATTGCAACCATTTATAATCAAAATGAAAGTAAATAAAAGTTAAAAAAATGAGTTTATGATACCAGGTTTCTGATCACTCCATGTCTGCTGAAAGGAATGAGGATCAGTGCAGCAGGTCAGCTTCCTCTACTGGACTTCCCCAGATGAGAGAAAGGCTACACATCACAGCTCTGCTTGCCATCTCAGTGGCAAAAAAAAAGTATTAAAATATCTTATATTCACATCACGTTGGAATTGCTATGGTGGAAAAGCCCTAATGTGTGGAAACATTTCCACTGACAGATGCTAACATTTGTCAGCTTAAGTAATGCCATTCAGGTTTGTGTTAAAACCATGATAGCAGGAGAAATTGCTTCTGCAGCATTTGAAATAGCTGCAGAATTCTGCTTCTGGGGCTTAACACATTGACCAAAATGGGAGCAGAATTGATGAATTAAAAAAAAAAAAAAGAACACATTATGAATAGTTTTCAAAATATTTTAGCTTCCAAGAACTCCAAAATATTGAATGAAAGTGTAGACTTCTAACTGGCTTGATAGTTTTCATGAAAATCCTGTTTTTTTTTGTTTTTTTTTTAATTCCTGTATAAAAAGTAACAGCTTTTTCTCTCCATCTCAAAAAATACCTGAGCTCTATTTCTGAACAGCTGTACTTTGGAAAAAAAAAAAAAAAAAAGTAATGAACATCTCGTTTTAGTACAGCAGTCAACAGGCCAAGATAAGGAGTCACTTCTACAGCTGAACACCATGGAAGGCTACGTCATAACCACTTATCTCTGAACTTGAATTCCAGATACCATGAAAAAAATCATATATTGAAGTCATCAGGTTGTTGGTTTTTGTAATAAATCATTCTTCAGTTTCTCCATATGTCTCGCCATTACTAGATAGATCAGCCGTAGTTGGTTTGGGTTATGACAGAGAGCAGTTTTGGTTTCTAACTGTTGTTATGTTCCTGTGTGTTGCCTCTGCAATTTTGAGTAAGGTGCATCTCTGTAAACACAGGAAGGTACGAAACTGCACTCTACTTCATAACTAACATCATACAGTGGTAAATTAATAGCAGATGATTTAGCCTAATTTCAGTTTGATGTGGTTTATCTGGGAGGTGTTACAAGATTTAAAGACTTGTCAAGCGATTCAGTTTGTTTAACATAGCAAATCATTTCCATTCATTTTCCATTTGCAGTTAACTGCTTTTCAAAGAGTACAAAATCTGGCTGCAAATGTTGTAGAAAATGGGACAATCAGTCTTGATATGTTTTTTTTTTTTTTCCAGCAGTGTGAAACTTTTCATGTTACCTGCTCCTTAACTAAAATTATTTTCAAAGTCATTACTAAAACATTTTTCTTTGCTAAAAAGCATAGTCTTTTCCTGAAACTCGCATTTGTTATAAATGAAAAATGCAAAATGTAAATTGGATGGCAGTTTTGACCAGCATTTCAATAACATGAAGTTATATATTACTCAGCAAGAACATGTTTTTTCAACTGATGTCAGATGCACTTCAGGAGGGGAAAAAAAAGAATTGGAAAAAAATATTATTTTTTAGAATCAGTTCAATTATTTTCCAGCTAATGTTTTGGAAAACACTTTTCTATATTTGATCTCTATTTGCCATTATTCAGCAGTTCATTTCTGGGTTATTTATGTGTTTGTAGTCTTGCTTTTGTTCTGGACATTGTTAAACAAGGATGTCCTGAGAGTATTCCATGTATTTGCAACTGTCATATTCAGAGCCTAAAAGAAACTGATGTAATACTTCTGTTGATTGTGGTATTAACAGGACATATAATTTGATGTACATCATTTGATGCACCTTCCTGCAGAAGTGTATTCAGTTCAACTCACCTAGGGTGACGTTTTTATGATCCTTTAGATTATTGTACTACACATTTTCAGCTACAGAGGTAGGGGTCCCTCAGAGGTCCGTCTTGGGACAGGTGCTGTGTAATATCTTTATCAATGACATAGACAGTTGGATCGAGTGCACCCTCAGCAAGTTTGCAGATGACACCAAGTTGGGTGGTGCCATTGATACAACAGAAGGAACAGATGCCATCCAGAGGGACCTGGACAGGCTTGAGCGGTGGGCCCACATGAACCTAATGAAGTTCAACAAGTCCAAGGCAAGGTGCTGCACCTTGGTCAGGGCAATCCCAGACATGAGTACAGACTGGGAGAAGAACTCATGGAGAGTAGCCTTGCAGAGAAGGCCTTGGGGGTTCTGGTGGACGAAAAGCTCGATATGAGCCAGCAGTGTGTGCTTGCAGCCCAGAAGGCCAACTGTATCCTGGGCTACATCAACAGATGCATGGCCAGCAGATCAAGGGAGGTGATTGTCCCCCCTCTGCTTTGCCCTCGTGAGGCCCCACTTGAAGTCCTGCATCCAGGTCTGTGACCCCCAGCACAAGAAAGATGTGAACCTGTTAGAGTGAGTCCAGAGGAGGGCCACGAGGCTGGAGCACCTGTCTTATGAAGAATGGCTGAGAGAGCTATGGTTGTTCAGCCTGGAGAAGAGAAGGCTCTGGGGAGAGCTCATTGTGGCCTTTCAGTACTTAAAGGGAGCTTATAAAAAAGACGGAGAGGGACTTTTTACTTGTTCAGATAGGACAAGGGGGAATGGTTTTAAACTAAGAGAGGGGAGATTTAGATGTTAGGAGGAAATTCTTCACTCAGAGGGTGGTGAGGNAAAAAAAAAAAAAAAGAATGAACCAACTAATCAAAGAAAAACTCCCACATGGAAGGATTCCGAAGCAAGCACAGCATCCTGGAAGCAATGTTAGGGCAGTTTCTATGCCCAAGGCATAAGTTTTGCCCCTCAGTTTGCTTGCAGGTCTTGTATTACACTTGAGAGTTTTTCATTGCTCTTCATTTCACATAAAGACAACTGTGGACAAGAAGAATAGACTTGCTATGTTATGTCAAGGTAGAAAGCACATTAGTCATTGGAAGCTGTTCAAGAGAGTTTGCAAATTTTGTATACAGAATAACCTTTTTCAGAAGTGTTCATCATCTGGCTCTTCATGAGGAATCAGATTTTCAAACCAAGCAGGGGTATGTTAAAAACACATTATACACATTTGAACACCTGAATTTGTGGAGCTCTCTTGGCAGTTCTGGTCATAATGATTCTATTCTGTAGAAAATCCTGTGATTAAAAAAAATTATGACAGAAACTTATTGCAAATCTGTGAAACTACTGCAGAAAGTGAAGATGGGCAAAAATATATTAAAAATAATAATTATATAAGAACCAATAGAAATATTTTTTCTTTGGCACCTGTAGCAAGAATATACACTCCCTCTCTATTTGTTACAACCTCAGAAAGCAAGAGGTAAAAACCTGGATGACTTTGAGTAGAGTATTACACACCAAAGCAGAATATCACTATGGAGTAGTTCACATTTCCTAGTACTATGGGAAGGGTAAAATGAAACTATAGCTAGTATCTTGGCACATCTAAGAAGACCAACGGAACAGTGTTTACTTAGATATGGTGTAGGAGATAAGCTGTCCATCAAATAATACCAACTTGTGGTGTTATAAGTAGTGAGTGAATGCAAATGTGATTTCAGGCAAAAGGGAAATTGACCATTTTTTAGGAAGTGTAGAATTAAGTAGAATTAAAACCAGTGATAGGAACAACAGTGAAGAATTTACAAGATTTGCACACATAGCAGGAGCGCTACAACCAATTCAAAGAAAATGCCAAGGAATTTTACTGAGAAGGATGTTTCTACTTTAGAGAAGTCCATTTCTGTAAATTTGTAAATTAATAGTGGCTGAGAGTCATAAATGCTTTGACACTGGTGATTGCCAAGCTAGAAAGTGGAAAGACAACAGCTTTTCAGCCCCTCAAGTGCTGGAGTGTGAACAAAAAATGGTAGGGGAAAGGGGGAACAAACAAAAGGCTTCTTATTTTGAGAGGAAAGAATGGAAAGGAGGATTACATAAATACCACATTCTGCCTGGAGAAACATGTACTTTCGGGTAATAACCTAAGGTCAAAAGGAGGACAACACATCATCTTTAGTGGCTGTGATCAGTGACTAGCTACTGGCAGTGCAAATGCACTAGTAAATGCATGAGCAACCCTGTTTACTAGGACTGGATGGTGTAACCCATCCAGATGGCAATCTCTATGTTTGGACCTCTAATACTTAAAAGACAGAAGAGATTGTGACTAAGTTAGATGAGTTAGAAGGAGGCTGTTTATCACCACAGTTTCTGAATACAGTTTCCCAATGCCTGTGGCTTCCGGGGACAGGGCTGGCTGCCCCTGAGAGGACTGCAAAGTTACTGTGGTTCAGTTTTCTAGATCAGTTATCCCTTTCTATATAGCAAGATTTGCACGGTTGTGTGAGATGGCTGTAAAATCTGTATCAAGCTAAAGGAGTAGTAACCACCAAGTCTGGAGTAGAAATTTAAGAGATTTGCCACTTATGCCAGTGCAGTAGATTGCCATATGGGATATTGTCAGTTCTAGCAAATTTTCAGAGGGCCACAAAATTTGTTGAAAGGTATCCTCATGCTGTAAGGAGGAATGACAATGTTCTCAGCACACGCAGAAGTTAAGCTGAATATCTGTCAACACTAGGGAAGGTATTTCAAAAAATGGAAGCAAAACAGCCCCAGGGAAAACAAAAACTCTTTTTCTTTTTTTTTTTTTTTTTTTTTTTTTCTTTTCTTTTTTTTTTTTTTAATGATACTGGAAATTGTGTAGTTGGATTACAGAAAAAGCAAGGAGGATATTTACCCTATGGCAAAACATGTCACTTCACTGGGTTGAATACTCCAAGTTACAAGAATTCTCTCCTGTCTTAAAATATAACAACACAGTCCTCTCAAATTTATCAGAATCTTTAGAGCTTTAACATCACTAACAGAGGATGCAGACCCTTTGGTATTTCAAAAGAGATGAGAGAGAGATTTCTAGATGTCTGAAGAGCTACTCAAACCCTCTGACTCTTTTTTCGACAATTATATCCATCATGGTCCTTCATTTAGTATGGAGGAACTTTTGTCTGCTAACATGTTACGTGCTTCCAAAGGAAAGCTAAACACTTCTTGTTTTCAAGTAATAGTAAAAACTTTTAAACAATAAATCATACACAAAAATAGTAAAAACATTTAAAATAATTTTCCCAATTAGATTTAGGAAATTGTGACAGGATAAAGTTTTCTGATACTGTAAACTGCCTTTCAAGCACGTACATAGGGGCTTATATATCACTGTAAACAGAATATCTAGCCACTGTAAAACAGATTCAAGCTATACCTTGTCCTGCAAATCACCCATTACTCTGTGCTCAGTTGCACAGCTCTGCAGGAGGCTGGAGAGTGTTGCTTTGCCTGTACCAAAGTAGTAAGAGGGGTTAGAGGTGGAAAATTCTTCCTTAAGCTGAAAAATGCCTCAAACTCTTGTTTCCCACTGCCAGAAAGTGGTCAAACAGGGAGGCTTTTCTTCTGGTATTCCTCTTGGTATGGTTTAGGGTTGGAGGTGATAGGAACATTGCTCCTAGAAAACCCAAGTTCTTGCTCAGACTGGGGAGATGTTGGTTTAGGTAGAAAGATGTAGGGATAAAATATTATTTCCTTGGACTGTTGTATACTTCAGGGACTGAAATCTTGCTTGCTTCCATGTGAGAAGCAGATCACTAAGTACAACGTAAATGGAAATTCAGCCAGAGAGAATATACCTTGTAGAGACCTGTAGGCAGAAAACCTCAGCAGGGGTTGATATGTCTACAATACATGCCTGTACCTTATTTTTGGTTCCCCAGATGAAATGTGCTATGCAAATTCAAGATACCATTATTTTACACTAATGCTCCAGAATGTACCTGATGGTACATTTTGCTTTATGTAGTGTTCTTGCAGAGGATGCCAGGCTTTACTGAAGACTTTCACCAACTCTGGAAGCCTTAGTCTAAATTCTGAATGATTAGCTTTTATAGAGGGGCTGACAAAGCACTGTCGTATTCTCTGTGTGTCAAATAATGTCATGATTGCTGTACCTGCCTTGAATTTCTACATATTGTAGAATGGGTTTCTGGGATTCAGAAACACCACAGTATCATAATAATGTACTAGCTGGAAAACAACTTGCCCATGTCTTTCTCTTTCTGATTTGATTTCAAATTTTCGGATACTGATCTGCATTTTTTTTTTATAGTGGATTATTAACGTATTATTTGATTTTGATAAATTATTGGAACCTGTGTTAGGGAAATAGTTCCAAGGTGTAAATGAAAAGTTCCTTTGCTTAGAGGCTGTTACATGTGCTGTAGTATTAAGACGCAGTTATCCTTCAGACCTAGAGGTCAGGTTTTCACTTCAGGTTGGCTGACCCTGCAGGATGGCAAAAAGTTTGAGTTTATCTTTTGCGCCAGAACTTGTATGCCTTCTTTATGGATTACTGTTTTTAACAGAACAAGTGAAGAGAACTTAATGAAGTGCCATATGTCAGGTCTGGAGTCAGATTAAAAGCAAATAATTAAACTATATCCCTTCCTATCAAAACAGATTGTGATGTGTTTGTGGAAGGAAGCTGAATCTGACATATCATGTTTTGACAGTCTTTCAGGACAGTCAGTCATACTTCAGCTGTATCACATTTAAAAGCTGCAACTCTATTCATATGAAATACAAGTTTCAAGCTATAACTAATTCATGTTTCCATAACTATTCTATACTGGCAACAAAATCAAAGCTACTCACTTCTGAACTCCTGACAAGGCTTGAAATATACACTTTTAGTTGTATATTGGTTTTAGGTATGAAACAGGATGACTGCTTTCTCAGGTAACTTACGACCCACTGAATCCAAGTGAGAATGCTCTACAAGCTATTTCTTGCAAGAAAAAAAAGTCACTTTCCTGCATCATATGTCAGAGAATGATATGCAAAGCCATTGGAAAACGTGTTTTTGTGACAAAATTTTTGACAGTGTATGTTATTTGGGCAACTTACAGCTATGCTTTTAACAAAAAATATCAGGAAGTACATGCTTAGCTGGTAAATAATGAGTTTCTGCCTATTCCCAGTGATGACGATGAAAATTAACCCTTGTGTCTCATCTCTGTTTACCATTCCTGATGCTTGAATACTTGTCTCTTGAGGGCAGGATCCCATTAGTTCAGCACAGTAGAAAGGACAAACACATAGGACTCAACAGATAGCTTGGTAAGCATAGATACCTTTAGGAAAAACAGGGAAGCCTTTGACAAACAGATTCCATGTGCACAACTCTTAAAAAAAAAGCCTCAGAAAAATCAACCGAACCGTCACCAAAGCAACAGAACAAGTACAGCCTGCAGGGCTGTTTCTCTCATGTACCTCTCTCCCAGCTGCTGTTGTGCAGCAGTTTTTCCCTTTCTTAAATAGCCTCTCACAGAGGTGAAACCAGCTGGCTCAGCTTTGGCCAGTAGCTGGTCCCTTTTGGAGCTTCTGGGCTCTTCTCACAGAGGCCACCCCTGCAGCCCCCCACTACCAAAACCTTGCCACATAAGCCCAATACATTCTACCCCTTGTCTCCGTGAAAAACATATTTAAGAATTATTGTTGAAATACACATTCATCCACATTCACCACACAATCTTCACAAACTTCTCTTACATCAACAAAAAGAATTCCCCTAACCAAAGTCAACATAACATCATCACAACACCAACAGAGGTGGACAATTTATACACATTCCACCCCTCATCTCTTCACCGCATTAACAGCAACGCATATTCCTTACAGTTATTATACTTTCAGACAATGTCCAGTCCAAGTTTTGCCCAATACCTCACCCAATTTTTGTCCCTATCTCGAGTTCCTTAAGAGCCCCACATTGGGTGCCAGAAACACCTGGAGTGAGAAAGTGGTGTGGTGGTGCCTGGCTGCCCATTAATGTTAAACCAGCACAGCAACCAGCACCATAATTAACCAAATGATTGCTGTCCCATGCTATGGCTCCCAAGGTCAGATGGTTGATCCAGTCCCGGGTTCCAGGATCCTTCTGTTTTCAACAAATATAAATACAGTTGTGGAGACTGTGGTTCTTAACTTACATGCACTGTGCAATGGTTTTATGGTGTATGTGACGGTCCCCTTTACCTTCTTAAAGGTTTACCTATTAAGTTGTCTGAGACTAATCATAAGTTTTAGCAGCCTATATAATCCAAAGAAGACCAAGAAAAATTCTTATTCAATACCTTATTTCACATTCTAATAAATAAAAAAAAAAACTTGAAGATTTTACTGCTTTTTTTTAATTTTAATTTTAATTTTTTTTTTTTTTTACATTAGACATTGTATGCTAATAGGATTGTGATTTGGGTCTAAATCATAGTGTTAATTATTTGTCTAAAACAAATGTCTGTGGTGAAGTGAATTCACTCAGTAAGTTCCTCAGGAGGAATGACTGCTATCTTCACTCACCAGAGCTACCCTGAGGGAGCCACAGGCTGGAAGTGCAAATGTGGATAAATGTAGCAGACTGAAATGGCATACATGCAATATAGAGTGTCTGTACACAAGCATAGAAGACTGATTCTTCAGCAATGCTGATATGCTTAGAAAAGTTACCTGCACACATTCAGTAAGTCCAACCCATCTGATATTGGACTTTCATGGTGCCCTTCATGCTGAGTGCCCATATACTAAAGTGATCAAGATGATACTTAAGTTACCATTTCTTGCTTTAAGTTTTGATTAGAAATACATGTTTTATCAAGTTTTTATTAACTGCTAATTATGCAGTCTTCTTTTCTTATGAAGAACTAAGGCTGCAGGCATGAAACTGCAGCCACACACAGGAATTCTATAGTAAACTTCCGTGGAAATTAATGGAGTGCAATACCTCAGTCAGTTTAGTCTAAAAGCATCATTCTTTTATTCTCTGATGCCTATTAAATATAAATACCCCTCTTTGCGTATTAAAAAATTCAAATTATCTGTATTGTTTTGTTGTGGTTTAACCCGGCAGGCAGCTAAGCACCACACAGCCATTCGCTCACTCTCCCCCCACCCCCAAACCAGTGGGATGGGGGAGAGAATCGTGAAAAAGAAAAAAAAAAAAGGCTTGTGGGTTGAGATAAAGACAGTTTAATAGGACAGGAAAAAAAAGGGAAAATAATGATAATAATAATAATAGTAAAAGAATATACAAAGCAAATGTACACAATGCAATGCACAATGCAATTGCTCACCACCTGCTGACCGATGTCCAGCCTGTTCCCGAGCAGCGGCCCCCCCTTTGCCCCGGCCAGCCCCCCCAGTTTTATTGTTCAGCATGGTGCCATATGGTATGGAATATCCCTTTGGTCAGTTTGGGTCAGCTGTCCTGGTCCTGTCCCCTCCCAGCTTCTTGTGCACCCTCAGCCTCCTCACTGGCAGGGTAATATGAGGAGCTGGAAAGTCCTTGGCTCTGTATAAACACTGCTCTGCAGCAACTGGAAACATCACCATTATCTTCATCAAAAAATCCAAAACACAGCATTGTGTGAACTTCTACGAAGAGAATTTTAGCTCTATCCCAGCCAAAACCATGACATGTTTTTAATCCATTCTTGTAAACTGAATAGCTTGACTTATTTGAGCAGTTTTTCACAGCTACATGTGTACACCTGCTTAAGTATTTTCAAGATGGTCTAGACAAAATTTGCATAAATGCCTTTCTAAACACTTTGCTTTAAAGCATATAATTTTAAATGCTACCTATTACTGCATTTTATATTTATGATTCAAAGATTTGTAATAGTGAAGCATTTAGGAGTAGATATTTTTGTTTTGTCATTTACACTCTTGAACACTTAACAGATATTCATTCACTCATTTTTTACTTTAATTCCTGTACTTTATTGTCCTTTTGTAATTTATACTATAAGCAATGCACTTATCTGATCTGACTTTCATGTTTTTTCTGTTTGTGTGTGTGTGTGTGTGTGTGTGTGTGTGTGTGTGTGTGTGTGTGGTTTTTTGTTTGTTTGTTTGTTTGTTTTTTAAATAAAAACTTCCGCTTCCAAGCTAATAGACAATCTACATCAGGCCCTATGTTCTGATTTTCTAAGTGCCATTAAATTCCTTTTTATAAGTCCTCAGTCAATAGTAGCTAAAATTGCTCACATAGCTTATTCAAAGTAGTTTACACATTATAAGCAGAGTAGGTAAAGCAACACATTTTTATTAGTTAGTGGTATCATGATGGTAAGAAGCTCTTCACATTCCCATTGAATGCTGTGTTTGTCACTCATGTAGGACAGAAACAGGCTTTGCTACCCTCAACAACCAAATACAACAACTTAACCAGGCAGCCTGTATATATGGTAATATTGTCTTGAATATAAACAGAGTATTTACCATTGCAGAATCACAGCTGAACAAGCCCAGCTCCCTCAGCCTCTCCTGACAAGGCTAGTGCCTCAGACCCCTCACTATCCTGGTGGTCCTCCATTGAACTTGTTCCTGTTCATTGATTTCCTTCTCACACTGATGTCCAGCTTTAGCTGGATGCCATATGCTGACAATGTTCTAAATAGTGCTGAGCTGCAGGGCTACTGTGGGAGTGAGTCAGAATGAGAAGGAAATAAGAACATCAGCTAATACTGAATCACTGCAACAGTTTTGTTATGGATTCCTGTATACATGCAAACTTTTGTACTGAATCTACTACATGCACATCCTCGAGAAGTCATCAGTGAAGCACATAAAGTTGTATGTTTCTCCTTTCTGACTAGTCTACATCTTCAGCCTTTACTAGCCTCAGTATTTGCCAGGAAGGCCGAGTCCCAGAGACCAGGGTGAAAGGCTGGAGCAAGGAAGGAAGACGTATCCTTGGGGGAAGAGCAACAGGTCAGGGAAAACTTAAGCAAACTGGACATACATAAGTATATGGTCCCTGATGGGATGCACCAACGAGTATTGAAGAATCCAGCAGATGTCATGGTGAATTCACTTTTGATAACCTTTGATCAATCATTGTGACTGGGTGAAGTGCTCAAAGACTGGAAGAAAGCAGAAGACACTCCTATCATCAAGAGAGGCAAGAAGAAATTGCTGAGCAACTACAGGCCAGTCAACCTCACCTCAATCCCTGGGAAGGTGATGGAACAGCCAATCCTGGAAACCATTTCTAGGCACATGAAGGAGAAGAAAATTATCAGGAGTCATCAATATGGATTCATGAAAGGGAGTTCGGAGGGGACAGCAGTGGATACTGTCTTCCTGGACTTTAGTAAGGCCTTTGTCAGTGTCTTCCAAAAGATCCTCATAGATAAGCTGTTGGCGTATGGGCTAGATGGGCAGATAGAAGGTGGACTGAAAACTGAATGGATGGGCCCAGAGGGTGGTAATCAACAGTGCAAAGTCTAGTTGGTGGCCAGTAACTACTGGAGTACCCTAGGAGACAATACTGGGTTCAGTCCTGTTTAACACCTTCATTAATGGTCTGGATGATGTGGCAGAGTGCACCTTCAGCAAGTTTGAGGACGACACACAATTGATGGATACACCAGAGGGTCATGCTGCCATCCATAGGGACCTCAGCAGGCTAGAGAAATGTTTCAACAGTAACATCATGAAGTTCAACAAAGAGAAGTGCAAAGTCCTGCAACTGGGGAGGAACAACCCCAGGCACCAGGACATGCTAGGGGCCACCCAGCTGGAAATCAGCTTTGCAGAAAAGGGTCTGGGGGTCCTGGTGGATACCAAGTTGAGTATGAGCCAGCAACGTGCCCTTGGTGCTAAGAAGGCTAGTGGTACTCTTGGCTGCATTGGGCAATGTATTGCCAGCAGGTCAAGGCAGGTGATCCTTCCCCTCTACTTGATAGTGGTGAGGCTGCACCAGGAGTACCGTGTGCAGTTCTGGGCTCCCCAGTACAAGTGAGACATGGAATACTGGAGAGGGTCCAATGAAGGGCCACAAAGATGAGGAGGAGACTGGAGCATCTGTCCTATAAGGAAAGGCTGAGGAAGCTGGAACTGTCCAGCCTACAGAAGAGAAGGCTCAGGAGGGATCCTATCAGTGTTTATAAATACCTGAAGGGAGGGTGCGAAGAGGCCAGAGCCAGGCTCTTTTCAGTGGCGCCCAGTGACAGGACAAGAGGCAATGGGCACAAACTGGAATACAGGAGGTGCCATCTGAACATCAGGAAGCACTTCTTTACTGTGCGGGTGACAGAGCACAGGTTGCCTAGAGAGAGGCTGTGGAGTCTCCCTCCTTGGAGATCTTCAAAAGCCACCTGGACATGATCCTGGGTAATCTGCTCTAGGTGGCCCTGCCTGAGCAGGGGGGTTGGACCAGATGCCCTCCAGAGGTCCCTTCCAACCTTAACCATTTTGTGATTCTGTGATTCAGGGCAACTAAAAGGAAGCCTAAGAGCAGTATAATAAAAGGTAGCTGTTAGGATATTAGAATTGTAAGACCTCAGTAGCAAACATGTTCCCATTATTTTTTGCCACTTACATTCTCAGTACATTTGTTCCATGAACTGTAAAATAAGGCTAATGAAATATAGTCTTCTGCGTAAAACACTTGGAGTGCTTTCATTGAAAAGTGCCATAAAACTGCTAGTGGTAGTGTTATACACTGAGCAGTCAGAGGCTGCTCATTCTGCTTTTACAGATATTGTGGATTTACCACCTTACTCTGAGGATAGAGACAATCTTAAAACCTCTAATGTTCCTAAAATCACAAGAATCTTTTCAAGCACACAAATAGCATTTTAATCACATTGCTCAATTCATCTTTTATGTTTGTGATTTTCTCTTTACTGATTGAGCAGCTCATATCTAGAAATTCAATTAATTTGCTTTCATCATGTTACAGCTTAACCAACCTTTCAGGGAGCAGTTGAGCACAGAGATGAAGATGAGGGAATTATAATTGCAATGCATTTTGAATAAAGAGTCATAGTCCATTAGAAAACCCAGGTAGGTCACGTAGTTCTATCCAGGCAGATCACTCTACTACAGTTTTGATAAAATTGATTTTCAGGGTTCATAAAAATGTGCATATACACACATTTAAATCCTTCTTTCTTAGTACAATAGCTAATCATGTACCATTCTCATCTTGTCTAGTTTTCTTGTTTTAGTTTTCACTCTCTACAGTGTTTTTATCAACCAGCACTCATTTTCAAGTTGATGTTAAATCTAAACAGAAAACCAAAAGATTGCAGCTTTCTTGTAAGCAAAAATAATATGTATAGGCTTGCTTTTGCAGTGTATTTATGAGGTTAAATTATCTAGTACTCTTTTGTCATTGTTAGCTTCATTACCAACCCTGGAAGTCTTTCCTGTATGAGCAACATCAGTGAAAAACTATATATAGGTGAAATTTTGCCTTTGCAAGAAGTCTGTAGATCTGTGTTTACAATTCAAACCCCAATTATGATCTCCTAGGAGAATCCATTTGGGACTTACATGACTTATGCTTAAACTTCTTTCAAATGAAAAAGATTTATAAGGTTCATTGTTTGGGGCTTCATTTTGGAAAAATGAACTGTCTGAAAAATTCCCACTGAAATAAGCAGATCAGTGCTACTTAATTAAACGAGTAGAGTACCACTGCCATAAGGTCTTGGAAGTTTTGCTGTTCATGAAAAGCCAAGCCTTTACTTCTCTATTAGTCCAAAAGATCTAGCTACCCTTAAGAGGATTGCCATTCTCTCAAGAATGCCACCAAGAACTGGAGGAAATATTGTGAGAGCACTGTGGAAAGGGAAGAAGATCATGAGATCATAAATTCATAAGTTCATAGGATAATTCGGTTTCAAAGGTCCCTCACACTGGGGCCAGCTATAATATGAGACCAGGTTGCTGAGGGCTTTATCCATTTGGGTTTTGAAAACCTCCAAGAATGGAAACTGCACAACTTCTTTGGACAACCAGCCACACTGCTTGACTGTCCTTATAATGAAAAACTGTCCCCTTATTTCTAGTCTGAACCTCTTTTGTTCAAGTTTATAGCCAGTGCATCTCACCTCCTGCCATTCACTACTGTGAAAAGCCCGGTTCTGTCTTCTCCATGCCCTCCCTATAAGTGCTGGGAGACTGCTGTTACACTCACTCCCCCCCCAAATTGTCTCTTATCACTGCACATGCCCAGCTCCTTCAAATTCTCCTCACAGGGCAAGTGCATTAGACCCCAACCACCTTCGTGACCTTCCACTTGGTTTGCTGCAGTTTATCAGTAGTTTATCTAGTTTCACTTTTTCAAGATAGGAGATATGATATCAAATTATATTTTTGGTCTGATTTTCTATTTTTTTAAAACCTATTTCCAGTAGATTGTTGAATTTGGGTACATTATGATACCTATTAAAGGAAATGTGTGGTAGGAAATCTCTTCATAGATATATCCTTAGGGATCTTGCTGGTTCTGGACACTGCTCAGGGTTAGATTAAGACTTAATTATTCTCTCCTTTTTTCATACTATTCACTTTAAAAAGAGGGAATTTACAATAACTGAAAATATAGTTAATCTTCATGATGCATATGTTCCCCACCCCACATATGGGATGGGGAAAGTAAAGAAATCATTTATCCTTTTTAATTATTTGCAGTATTTCTCATTCATTTTAGTATTTTATGATGCTATCACCATTCAAATTGAAAGACTGATTGTATGAATCTTTTCCCATATTCTTTTGTTTCATTCATTGAATTAAACCCATAGAGTTCCTGTGGAACATATTAATGGTTAGCGTATTTATCTAATTTGATCCTATGCTTTCAATAAAATGTACTGACATTGCCCCATCAGATGCTTGTTTTTGCCCATATTCCAAGCTCTCGAGTTATAAGTCAGTTGCAGCTAAGACCTAGTGAGGGATTTTCGTCTAAAGCAAGGTGCTGCTCTAATGCAGTTACCTGATTTCTGAGCAGAACAGCCAATATACATCACAGACAGAAAAGTTTCTGCATCCATCAATATAAGTTGCTACTTTTCTGTGTGGCACAGGCTGAAGTACTTGCACTTTTCTGTTCCCACCATTCAGATTGGCACTTGCTTGTTTGGAGGAATTGAGTGATCCTACAGCAATTAGATCTGACTGTCTCCCTGCAGTGATCTGTTATTCTTTATGATGTGTGAAAATTTTGTAATGATGAAAACTGTGATCTCAATATGATTGCTTGCCTGTCTTTATATTAGTAGGACATATATATATTTCCTTTTGTAAAAAATCATACTCCATGGAAAAGAGCAGTGACTTTATAAGCAGTCAATACATATTCAGCACAACTTTTAAACAATTACTTATATTAGACCTAAATATACTGTAGGGAGCCTGCAGCACATGCCAGTCTTAGCTGAACAAACATGTAACTTCTAAAGCCTAGAATGACACTTGCCATTAACATCGGTGAAGAGATGTGAATGCTACAGTACAAAAGCTTGAATTCAGAAAAAGGAAAAATACAGACTGAGTTTGTAATCAAAATATATACAGCAGCAGGAAGAGAGTCTAGTTTAAGTATTTGTTTGTGGTTTACACTTTTAAAAGCTTTCAGGTGGTAACTTGAATTCATGGCAATTACTAAAGTTCAAGAAAATTTACAGAAGCCTTGGTGCAGGAAAGATCAGAGGTTAACCAGTGCACTTTCTAAATTAAATATGAGCATTGGGCAACTACAACACAAAATGTGAAGGGCTTAATTTGAAGATGGCATCCAACATTGAGCTAATTATAAATGAAAATATTGAACCTTTTGCTGCATATAAATGTGTACTAGGTATTTCAGGGAATTTTGTCCTTATCTTGGGCAGCTTCTTGTCTGCCTTCAGTTCTAGTTAAAATACTCCTTTAAGCAACAGTAACAAGTAAATAAGGGTTGAAGAGCTTGTCTTTACTGATATATATATATGTGTGTATATATCTCCTAAATGTCCCTCTTCCTTTCTGCCTATATGCCAGTGTCATTCCTTTCCTGTATTATCTCTCATTGATATCTCACTAGAGCCCTGATCTGAATAACTCTGAGCTTCCTGACTTCATTGAGGCCGCTCAGTTTGAAGTAGTGTGCAAGCAGAAGTGTCTGCAGTATTGTGCAGTGGATACAGGGAACAGGAGTGGCAGGTCTAAGTTGTGGTTGGAGCCCAGTGAGGTGACAGCGATGCTCAGGAATGCAGAAACATGTTGCTGGCTGTTAGGTTGGGAGGATTTCTTAAAAAATCAACAACTAGTTCAACTTTTTTTTTTTTCCTACATTTCAACTTACATTTCTGAGGAAGCACAGACCAGAATCTTACACCTGACATATTATGTGGAGGAAAAATGCTCAACACTGTTATATTTCAGAGCCACAGCTTGATCTTTCGCAAATGTGGGGAGTAATAGGAGCTGCCAATAAGTTCCTTGAAGAGAGGACTGTACAATCTTCTACATGAACTGACACTGAACATTAGCGCAACATGTCCCTCTAGTATCAGGCACACTTTTAAATAACTTTTTCAAACCCACCCAAGAAGCAATAGACCTCTGGGAATTATTTACACTCAGTTCTTTTCTTCTTCCTGCTGTTGCATGTACGTCTGCGTGGTTATACCAGATTGCTTGAGTGTTTCATGTTAGGACACACTTGTGGACCTTCTCCACTCTGCCTTCATAGAAGTATGTGTTGGGTCTGTCTGGGATGGAGTTAACTTTCTTCATAGAAGCCCCTATGGTGCTGTGTTTTGAATTAGTGGCTAAAAGTGTTGATAATAAACCAGTGTTTTGGCTGTTGCTGAACAGACCTTGCACCATCATGGCCTTCTCTCCTTGCCTCTCTGATCATCTCCCCTCCCCAAGAGGGGATGGGCAAGAGGTTCTGAGGGGACATAGGTGGAACAACTCACCCAAACTGACCAAAGGGATATTCCCTACTGTATGATGTTTTGGGAAATAAGAAACAAAGGGGAACATTTGTGGTTATGGCTTTTGTCTTCCCAAGCAACTGTTACATGTGCTGAGACCTTGCTTTCCAGGAAGCAGCAAAACATCATGGAAATAGTGAATAAATTCCTCTTTTTGTTTTGCTAGTCTGCACAAATTTTGCTTTCCCCATTGAGCTGACATTATCTCAGTCCACAAATCATCTCACCTTCCTTCTATGTTCTCCTCATCCAGCAGGATAGGGGAATGAGTGAGTGGCTTTGTGAGTGTTTGGCTGTTGGCTGGGGTCACTCCCCTGCAGGGGACATGCTCAGCTTTGGTAATACAGCTTCAAAGTCTCTGTGTGTGCATGTGTATTTACCCTGAGGAGAGCACAACCTCTTGAATCTGCTCTGATGTGTCTTTAGTGGCCCTTGACAGAGGTACAGCTCAGCTGTACTGGCCCACTGAGCCCACTGGTTAGAGCCTTAGTTCCCACAAAAATGTGGAGTCTTGTAGACTTTACTGAAAGAGATGGCAAGTACCAGGATTTGGTTCACCTCAAACCTCTGTTGCATGACTAAACATCTGCAAGATAGAATTTTCTTTTTTTTCCTGATCTTTGATTACCCTGAGTTGTCAGGGTAAGTGTGTACAGGACTGAAAGACTTTATCCTCAGAAGAAAATCTAGGCCTAGTTTCAGATTTTTTGTGATTTTTTTTTCTTCTTTACTACACATTTAGATATCACGTGTCTCTTCTGCAAAAATCCACTTGTTCTGTTCTGTATACATTTGCAGAAACTGTGAAGATTATATGGAAACTCATCTCTCCTGTCCTACCCATATCACTTCTCCTCCTTCTCTTGCACACAAAGAGCTACAAAATACGAACAACATAGAAGCAGCAACATACACATGGAAGTTACACAAGCCAGCACAAAGCTGCTAACATGCAAGCATTAGAACCTTTGCATGCAACACTAGACTCATCTTTGACAGAAGATTTATTATTTATGAAATATTGGGGCACCACTTAATAACTTCTTAGAGCAAGGGATGCATTGCTACCTGATCCTGTGAAATGACACATAGCTCTGTAGATGCTAATGACAAAATATAAGATTGGAATAATCTTTATACTAACATAATTAGTATTGATACTGCTGTTATTATTCAACCTTATTCCGGGTAATTAAAAGGCTAATTCCAAGAAAATACTCTATTTCCCTTCTACATTACAATTATTTTGCATCTGTAAGCCACCCAAATCAGTTTTCAAGACTTTGCAGAGATGATGGAAGGAGACTAACATTTACACAGAAGGGAAAAAATGGTTATCCTTTAAGAAGTTTCAGGTCAATTAAACTCCCTGTCTCCCCTGATAGTTTCTGCATCATTGCAAACAATCCTGTATTTAAAACTAGACCTTAGAAAAATTATTCATGTCTTCTGCTGCCCTTCTTGCTGGTTTACTCATAAACGATGAAATTCATCTTTGTTTCAACAGACAGTAAAGGCCTATGCCTCACTTAAGCCTTGCAAACAGGATTTAGGTGGGAACTAAAAGTGTCCACAGTTTGGTCTGCCAGTGGTGGATTTCATCCTGCACTGGTAAATCAAGCAAAGAGACAAATCAGACTTTGTTTTCTCCCTGTTCCCCTGTCCCAGGCTCATATAGACTTCCTTAGAAATTCTGACTGTTTTGTTCACAAAGGAGGCTGTATTTTTGTTTAGAACAGAAAACTCTCTCTATTCGACCAAGTCTCTGGTTACATTTATTCCTCTTGAATAGTAAGACCATTAGGTTTTTGTTTGTTTATTTTCTCTGTGTACCCAGGTACTGCACAAGATGGTGCTGAACTGGAAAACAAGGATTTGGATGCTACTATCCTTACTCAGTCAATGTTTCCAACTTGCTTCAGTTTGAAGGACAGATTCTTGGGGTTTTGTTCCATAATGTGTACAGAATGCCTGAGTATGTATTTCAATTATTTGCATAAGAGTTTCCCCAATATTGTCCTCACAGTATTGAAACTAGCACTATTAATCTACATTGTATAAGGATGCAAGTGGAAGAACACGCATAAAGTATTCTCTTTTCTTCATTCCCTATGTGCATTTTTGTCAGTGTTTCTTCAAGAATATTTTCTAGATAGACCAGATTTCTTTGGAGATAAAGATCAACAGTGAGGTTCAATTGAAACTCTTCCTGCCTGCCAATACATAATGTGTAACAGGAATTCATATTGATAAAGAGACTTCATAAGCTGCAGAGGTATTTCTCTTTAACTAGAGACAAGAAAAAAATCACAAATAATCAAAGGCTCTTTAGTTGGATCATAATGAATGTTGAGAAATTCTTTCTATCATTTGATTAATAGGAAAGGTCATCCTGTGGGATAGCTGTTTTATTCTGATAAATAATGAAATCAAATTAAGAACAACTTTTAGTAATGTATGGAAATATATTCCTTTTTTTTTTTAAAAAAGGAACAAGAGATAAAGGTAAATATCTAATAATCTCTTCTGAAGTAAGTAGACATAATTGGATGACATAGAATGGAAGTGAAATACTTTTCAGCAAAATAAGCATATCCTATTCTATTGATCTAAATCTCTCCTGATCTTTTAATATTTTACTAAGTTCCCCATTTTGAGAAATATAGATCCTGTTTTTTTACGAGGTGAAGAGAGTGATTTAAGCAAATTCAGAAAGAATGGGACCATACCATTCAGAAAGAACTGGACATACGTGCTTAAATATCCTTTATGTTATAGTATAAATAAAAAAAGATGTACAATATTAAGACATCAGTAACATGCTGGTTTGAAGATAAGATTATAGACCTACAATTTTACTGATAGAACTTGCAATTAATTGTTATGCATATACCGCTGACATCAGTAACAGACTATTTTCCTCTGAAGTCCCAAAACTTACAGGGTTGAAGACTTGAAAATTATTAATAACAAAAAGAGAGCTATATGCTAATATTACAAAAGGTGTCTGAAAACCTGCAGCATCATTTGCTCCAAGTGCAAACATCGAATTTAAAGGGAATAAGAGATATATTCAGTATTGTCTAGCAGATGTTTTGTTTTTCAATATTCATTAAATCATAAAACTATATACTGGAATACAAGAAGTCTGTACATGATGTATTATAACTTCTATTATTAATAGTTAACAATAATTGATTCACTGCACTTCATCTTTGCACACCTATTTCTTTTGTAACATACTGATTATCCATCCTTCCATGCTTTCAAGGTTGGCTGAATCTGTGTGCTGTGGATCTCAGCAAAAGAATTAGCTTTATTTTGACCCAGGCTGCCATACTGCCCTTCTTCATTGCTCTATCATGGGAGTTTCATCTGCTGAATTATACATAAAAAGACAAGTTAAATTAAACAGAGCTTGCTGAATAACCTAACACCTAGTCCCTGAAGAATCAGACTATTTTTTCACTCCAAGAGGTTAGTTTTGGAGTACGTGCTGACTTCTTGCAAAGACTCTCCACCTCCTGCCTGGTTATGAGTTCAGCTCCTTTCTAGAACTGCAAGAAGAAAGACCATAATGAAACACGATGAAAGTTGCAGAGGTAGAACTGGGGCATAGTCTGCCTCGCCTCAAGTTTCAACTTAGAGCTGATTCTTCAAATTCCAATTTATCCTAAGCCCCAGGATTTCAATATTTATTTTCCAATGAAGAGAAAAAGCTCAAAGTTTGCCTAGACTCAGATGAATTATTTTTGATTAATGAATAAAGAATCCTGTTTAGCTGAGGCAGCTCACCTATGGAGTTCAGTGAAACAAAGACATAAAAGGAGAATATTTTGCATTTTTATAAGCAATTTTAACTGTCCTCATTTTCAACAAGCACTTAGTAGTGCCGCAGAATGAACACCACCAAAAGCCAAACTTTTAATAATCAGTAGCAGCAAAGATAGATAAATTCTTCAGAATATAATTATACGTAAATATAAATAAATTATTTCTATTATTTGGACTTCTTAGTGGGCTGCCCTGGTTAGACTGAATGCTGTAATACAATTTTATTTTACACCTTTCAGTAGTTGCTTTTTTCCTTTTGCTATGCAGAAAGAAAATAAAATTCACTCTTTGTTTAGAAATGACCAGTTGTAATGGATCTTTGGGTTCATGTAAGCAGTTTGCTTGTTTGTTTGTTTTTAGTGCACAAATATGATTCAAATTAGAATGATGAAGTCTGCATCCAGAATAGCTGAAATTCTGTACTGGTGCATATGTTATACTGCCCCATTAAAAATATAGCAAAAAATCACTCTAAATGTTTCCCTTTTTTATAAAGTATTCATGAGATAGTGTCATATGTCTTGGATTATGTTTCGTCATCTACCATGAGGTATATTCAGTGGATTCCACTTAAATACATCACTCTCTGTGGTTCTATGCATTTATATGTATTCAGATAATTTTCTGACACAAGAATACTCTCTTCAAACCAAAGCAAAATATACTTACAAAGGTAAAAAGATACCTCAATAAAAATATTACAAATTATCTAAGGTGTCTCTTCTGCTCTTACAGAAAATCAAATCTATTCTATAAATTTAGCGAAGAAGGAACCAGGACACGGGAAAAAATTCACTGTTGCTGTGTAACTCCATTAAAGGTGATGTGGTTATAGTCAACACAGATCTTACCTAATACTTTTATGTTGTTTTTATGCTAAATTTATACAGAGAGCTTTGATTTTTTCTTCTGAAATTTTTCTTTTTTTCTTTCTTTTTTTTTTTTTTTAGCTATGGTGTTTGGTTTAAATTGCATTGCTGAAAAAAATCTACATACGTTATGGCTGATATTACACAAACAGTGAATTTAATTTCTGTTTTCCAGTTCAATGTATACTGATAGACCTCAGACATACAGAATGGATTGAAGAATGAAAAACAGACTCTCAAGTCATCTTGTGAGTTATTTTAGACATAGCAACATCTGTAACCGTCTCAGATTGTTTGCAATATTGCCTTTAAAATTGATTTTAAATTTTCTTGTATATCTGAGTACACCTGTGCACACAGAAATTAGATTCTTATATTTTTTCATCTTTGAAAACTGAAGCAATGTCCTGTTGAAAATGTACGTTTTCAACTCTTACGCATCAGGAATTACTTAGCAATAGCTGGTGTGAGAAGGGGAAAGAAGAACTTGTATATAAACATAACATTGAATCCTGTATTATATTAATGTTGCAATGGCAAATGACATGAACAGACAAAAAACCCTCTAGCCACTGCTGCCTAACAGGCTATTTGTGCACAAGAGATGTATGTCCTTCTGATCTTTCTTTCTATTAAGGATGAAATAAAAATTCTGTGCACATCCACAAGTAGATATGGTGTACTTCTGGAAAGGAATGGAATCCTTTCAACTACCCATTCTGAGATTCATACACTTCTTCATATTCTTCCCCCACTGCTCCACCAGGAATGAGGTCTTTCAAAGGAACTATTGTTTCAGGGATTTATCTTAGGCACTTTTTCATTGGCAAGGATCATTTTCTTCAAGGATCTAAATCCTACCCACATGGCCAGGAAAGCATGTTCTTATAGGTAGGGATGTCTTGAAGTTCATGACAAAATTCAAAACTATGATTCTGCATTAGGTTGCATCCTCCAGAGTCTCTCAAAACATCTCTGGTTACTCTTTCCTTTCTCAAGCGTTTGCCCATGCTCTTGGAAATTAATGTATTTCTTCTTCGTTATGTCCTTCAGTAAAGACCTGCTGTAGATAAAAGTACCAATGTAAGTCTGTTGCTTTTGGATCCTGAATATGGCTGAAGGAAGGATGGTAGTAGAGAATGTAACGACTTCAACAAACTTCCTCCGTTACTATTGTCATCATTTTGGCTGGGACAGAGTTAATTTTCTTTGTAGGGGCTCACACAATGCTGTGTTTTGGATTTTTGATGAAAATAGTGGTGGTGTTTTTGGTTGTTGCAGAGCAGTGTTTACACAGAGCCAAGGACTTTTTTGCTTCTTGTGCTGCCCTGTCAGGGAGGAGGCTGGGGGTGCACAAGGAGCTGGGAGGGGACACAGCCAGGACAGGTGACCCAGACTAACCAAAAAGATATCCTGTACCATATGGCGTCATGCTCAGCGATAAAAGCTGGGGTAAAGGAGGAAAGGGGGGACGTTGGGAGTGATGGCGTTTGTCTTCCCAAGAAACCATTATGCGTGATGAGCCCTGCTTTCCTGGAAGTGGCTGAACACCTGCCTGCCTGTGGGAAGGAGTGAATGAATTCCTTGTTTTGCTTTGCTTGCATGTGCGGCTTTTGCTTTACCTAGTGAGCGGTCTTTATCTCAACCCATGCATTCTGGCACTTTTACCTTTCTGATTCTCTCCCCATTCCACCTGGGGAGAGTGAGCGAGCGGCTGTGTGGCA